>QFEM01002145.1:0-23375 GCA_003316205.1 Boletus bicolor
CCAGCGGGGTGTCAAGTTGGGTTCACCATATCAGGAGTCCAAGTTTGCCCAGGGCGGTCACAGACTGGGATTCTTTTCAGTAATTCTTCTGTGAAGTCTTGATAAGCAAATATATGATGTGGACAGGAAGCGATGAATTGCACCCTAGAATCGTGGTCGAGCAATCAACTGTGGTGACACCTTGGAGAATGTGTGGCCGAAACCAGATCCTGCAAGTATAATGTGTGTTAGATCATTAGAGAACATAACTATTTCAAACCTTTGGTATGCAGCGCGGGTTTCACATATTGTGATTTTATCATCGGAGGCCGAGGTGTAGTAGGCCCATGCCTCGGCAGAGAGAATCGTCTTGGGACTGCGTAAACAGTTGCTCAGAATGGTGCAACGAAACACGCTTCAAAGTCATGCAGGTTCGTGTTTGACAATGCATCTTGGAATTGCTGGTGCCAAGACTGAAATGTGCGGCAGATAAATAGGTATTAATATAGTTGGGGCATAGTGACTCACTGCTTATCTCCAGGCAGATGTGTAGTGATTACATCTGGTGGATGAAAGTGAGACTACATGGTGATTGATAAGATTGCGTATCATTACACTTGGAAGATTGCTTGCCAGGCATCTTTCCCGGCGTATTTCAGGGTGATTTTGCTGCCACCAGGATGCTCTATACTCTTAACAGAAAATAAGCATATTAGATCATGCAGCGTGATCAATATTTGGGACTGACCTAAATGTGTGGCCAAATTTGAAATAAATTATTCTGAAGGACTTGAAATTTTGCTCACCTTTATTGACAAGTTAAATCCGAATTTGGGTATGTTGAATGACAATATTTGATAGGTTTGACTGCGTGTTTAGATCGGTGCTAGATATTGATCACTCCACACCTGGCAAGAATTCCGTAACATCATACACCTTGGTCCGTGAAATTAATCCAGTCGCAATATTCATGAACCCGCGAAAGTGCACCATGAACGATGATCCAACGGTGTGCTGGAATGCTTGGCGACAGCTTGCGCAGAGATATAAGACATGGACGTTGAGTTAGCAAGGAGCTGTCTGAAATTCTCACGAAGGAAATCACTGCGGAGGAAACTCCACCTCACGATTTCATTAGTTTTCGAAATGTTGCCAGCGGAATCGCGGAAACGGTATATCAGTTCCGCCTAACACCAATTAGCTGATTTCTGAGGGCTGAGCCAAGCCACCACTCGGGATTAGACTGGGAAGTGGTGTATGTAGACCTGCACGGGTTGTTGCCACGTCGACATTCCCGCTATTACTGCCAAGACGTGCTGCTGGAACAACAAACTGGGAATACATACTATCTTTGAAAGCGCTATAATCAGATATTCGGCACAATAAAAAAAAATACTGCCTTGAAGCAGCTGTTCTCCGAGGGTAACCCGATGCATTGAGTATCAATTGCATTGTTTCCCCTCTAACTCCATAACCTTGGCAGAGTCAGCAAACGGTAGGCATCAAAGAAGGAACTAGTCTCACTGCATCTCCACGACGCCGAGGATCATCCGTGGTAGCTGGAACAATCATGTGCATGAAGGCTGTTTCCAATAAATATACAAACACTGGTAGAGTAGACAATCTCCACTTATCCCGGACTTGAGAAGATGTTATGTAGAACGACTGGCTTCTGATCCCGAAGTTTAGGGAGACTAAGTGGGTGCACGGTGAGCGAAGCGACACTTGCCTGGACGGATGAGTCCCGAAGACCCATAAATCTTGTTGCCACAGTACGCCATGGGCGCGGGCCGATTGTGGTCCATTTACATAAGTCAACATCTCTCCTTCAGATGGATCTATATATATAGAACAATTTCTTGGCGTCGCATCTTCCTTCATGTCGCTTGTTGTTTTATTTCCGCTCAAGTGCCGTCAGAGCCTTCAATTGGGCCAAACTAACCAAAACCGACACCAAGTGGAACTGGTAAATGACCGGTGTATTTTGTGCTCCAACAACAGCTGCCAGTACAGTCAAGTAGACAATGACGTTTCCACCTCGTCGTTATTCCTGTGGTAGTAAGCCAGCTCTCATGACGGTCTTATTTATGATAATATGATGATAATGGGACCCTGAAGTGACCTGATGCGGCGCCGAAACCAAGCAGGTTTGTCAAAGCCTAATGCGGCCACAGCAGATTATCTTACTAAGGCCCTATCCAGAATGATCCATATGGGTGTCTCCCCAACGACCTTCCATCTTTATACTTTCTTCTATTCCGCCCGTCTGTCCCGCGGCGTGCGATCCAACTTGGGCGTGGAAACTGACTCTCATCACGGCTCACCGAAATGGGGGAAAGGTTTAGCGCCGCACACGGTTCACAACTCTACGTAACAAGGGCTTGACCCTTTGAACACATTGCGATCCCACTGAATGAAAAAAAATCACCCGATTGGCAGGCTCCGCAGGTTTATAAAGCGCAGTAATTTCTGTCATGACTACGACACGTCTCTTCTCTTAATCCACTTTGTGTATACAGACAAACTCCCCTACGTTACACCTCCACCACCATGCCTGGACTCGACTTCTACAAGACCCCTGAACCAATTGTCGCTACTGTTACTGTAGCTGTCCCAGAAACCCCCATCGAGGAATCCAATCGTGCCGCCGCCGTCGCAACACCTGCTCCAGAAGTCCCCTTGAAAGCTGGGGCCTACTACAACCCCCGTCTGGACCCCAAGAATTTTTTGGAGGGCCCTCTGTCCTGGGATCCTGCTACGCGTCTTCGTCAGATGCTTGCTCGTCCTGGCATCGTTGTTCGTACAGATGTATCTCTCGCAGTCGGTGAAGTTGATCTGATTATGGTTGCAGATTGCTCCCGGTATTTGCGATGGTATCAGCACCCGATGTGCACTTGAAGCAGGCTTTGACTGTTTGTACCAAAGTGGAGCTGCTACCACGGCTTCACGGCTTGGTCAGCCAGACCTTGCCATCGCAACTTTGAACGACTTCGTCCAGAGTGCGCAGATGGTCTGCGGTTTGAGTCCTACAACGCCCGTTATTGCCGATGCCGATACTGGGTACGCAGCATGAGATGCTTTATTTTCCGCATCAATCTTACCTGTATTATTTTAACAGCTTCGGCGGGACCGCGATGGTCGCTCGCACTGTCTACCAATATGTCCGTGCTGGTGTAGCTGCTATGCATATTGAGGATCAAGTACAGACTAAGCGTTGCGGCCATTTGATGGGAAAGCAAGTCGTTTCACGGGCAGAGTTTGTTACTCGTATTCGTGCCGCGGTAATTGCTCGCGATTCCATTCCTGGCGGTTCCAACTTCGTGAGTAGTCATGTTGAGCGTATCAATCGATGTCCCACTCATTGTTCGTAGGTTATCATTGGCCGCACAGATTCTGCTCAGGTCCTTGGCATGGAAGAAGCTATCACACGTCTGAAGCTCGCGGCTGATGCCGGTGCCGATGTTTGCTTCATCGAGGGTGTCAAGACCTCTGAGCTCCTTACTTCAACGGTGAAAGCACTGGCTCCCAAGCCTGTTCTCGTCAATGTCATATCTGGTGGTCTTACGCCATCTTTTACTTGCAAAGAGGCTGAGGCCCTTGGAGCAAAGATTATAAGTGAGTTCGCTATATGATACAAGATAAATTTTCGGGTCTTATACGTTTTCAGTATTTTCTCTTGTCTCCTGTGTTGCTGCAGTGCATGGTATCCGTGCAGCTATGCAGTCTCTGAAGAAGACCGGTACCGATTTCACTTCCGCACAAGGAATGGACCCGAAAGCATTTTTCGAAGTCATGGGTGGGTTTCCGTGCAATAGTTCGAACGCTGATACTCACAACGGCTGCGTAGGTCTGAATGATGTCGTCAGCCTCGACGCGCGTGCAGGCGGAAGTGCTTTCGACCTCGTTTAAGGTTGACTATCATCAACATTTGCTATTTGCTTTCTCTACTCTCGCTTTCCCTCGGAATCTAATCATGCTGTGTAACAAATAGTCATCAGCATCACATCTCGTAGCTATGGTCACTCCTTTAGATTTTTCTTATCTCTAATCCTTACAATGAATAAAAGCTGGTATCGGAGTCCATTCTGTACTTTTGAGTAGTCGTGGTGCGAAATGTATAGTGCTTGAAGTCGAACTTGAACACTTGCCCGTTCAGGCAGGTCGATCTGTCTCGCTGGTTGCGGCTGGGTTTGAATGACTTCGGCAAAGACTTCTGCGTTTGGGTGCCGACAAGTCGGAGTTTCCGTGTCGGCACCGTGTACCAACACACGAGTGTCTGGTTCCCAGGACGGGACATGCGGGACGGGGAATCCGCTTGCACATAATATTAACAACGAGAGCAAACCGTGGTCACGCACCCACGTTTGACTCAGTTTCTTGACTCACAGCTAGTTCTTGCGATGGCCCAAGGAAAACCGCTCACAGGCAATGAAGTCGCGTCGCACAACAGCCGCGAAAGTTGCTGGATCATTGTCCATGGTACGCTCAACCGCACTCTTTAGGATTGACTGTGGACACGTCAGTCAAGTTTGCGGCAATGGCTGAATGTTCTGTATTCGTGTAGGAAATGCGTACGACGTCACTGACTTTTTGGATGGTGAGTGCTATTGGGTCGTGTCATGTGCTCACTCGGTTAACTTGTCTTAGACCACCCCGGTATGTTCGAATCCTTGAATTGCCCCCATCCTATCAACAAGATCGAACAGGTGGGAGCAAAATCATCCTGAAGTATGCAGGAAAAGATGCGACGTACGTGCTATGGTGTACCCCGCACTAATAGAGCATTGATCACGTTAACAGAAAGGAATACGAGCCCATTCATCCACCGGACGCTATCACGACCAACCTGAAACCGGAGAAACAGTTAGTAGAAAATATACCTGTTCAACATTCGTGTTCGCTCATATATGATAGCCTTGGGCCTGTCGACCTTGGAACCGTAGAGAAGATCGAGGAAGTGATCACTGACGGGGAACGTGCGAGGCAAGCCCGCGTCGCAGCTCGTCCACTTCTTTCCGAGATTCTCAGCCTCCATGATTTCGAGGTTTGTAGTCTATACTTCACGCAGATTGTTTTGTTCCTCACTCTTCCAAGGCTATTGCTAGCATGGTTATGCCAGAGAAAGCGTGGGCGTATTATTCTTCGGCGGCCGATGATGAGATTACCAACCGCGAAAACCACTCTGCTTTCCACCGGTAAGCTAGCATGTATGTCAATGTAATTTCCTCCAACACCTCATAGCGTGTGGTTCCGTCCTCGCATTCTCCGGGACGTCACCAAAGTCGACTGGTCGACAACAATTTTGGGGCATAAGACGAGCATGCCTCTGTACATCGTACGAATGATCTTCGGTCGATGCTCAGTGTTGTTGACTTTTTACACCTAGACTGCCACTGCCCTCGGCAAGCTCGGTCACCCCGACGGTGAACTTACCCTGACCCGAGCAGCCGCGAAACATGGTGTCATACAGATGGTAAGATCATATGTTGGCAATATCTCCCTCGTGTGTCTTAATGGACTGTGTAGATTCCCACTCTTGCATCATGTTCATTTGACGAGATTGTGGATGCTGCAGCTTCTGGCCAAGTCCAGTTCCTCCAGCTCTATGTGAACAAGGACCGCGAAATTACGAAGCGAATTATCCAGCACGCCGAGAAGCGCGGAATCAAGGGTTTGTTCATCACCGTTGATGCACCTCAGCTTGGTCGCCGTGAGAAGGACATGAGGCAAAAGTTCGAAGCCGAGGACCCCTCAGAAGTGAAGCACGCAGGGCAAGGCGGTGTCGATCGCTCGCAAGGTGCCGCAAGAGCCATCAGCGTAAGTGTCTCATAATGTTTCAGGAGAACTATGTGAATCATGCCGTGTGCGCGAAGTCCTTCATTGACCCAGGCTTGAATTGGTCGGACATGAAATTCTTCAAAAGCACAACTAACAGTAAGTTCCGGCCAACTAGTTACGCGCGGACGACATTGATCTATTTCGTTTGAGTGCCATTGATCCTGAAAGGTGTGCAATGCTGGGAAGATGCCCTTGAGGCCTACGATACAGGGTTGGCTGGGGTTGTCCTTTCTAATCACGGTGGTCGTCAATTGGACTTTGCCCGTTCCGGAATTGAGGTCCTTGTTGAAGTCGTGGACAAACTAAAGGAAAAGCGCGGGCTGAGGTTCCCTAACGAGAAATTCCAGTTGTTCATCGATGGAGGCGTCCGTCGCGCAACTGACGTTATTAAGGCTGTTGCTCTCGGAGCTACAGCAGGTACGATGGCACTTCCAGTTGCGTATTTCTTGCTCACAAATGCAACAGTCGGCGTGGGTCGTCCTTTCCTCTACGCATTCTCGTCGTACGGACAAGAGGGAGTGGAAAAGGCCTTGCAAATCTTGCATGTATGGTCGCTACACATGGTTCCTTGGTTTCGTTATTTACTGGTTCACCAGGACGAATTTGAGATGAATATGCGACTACTGGGCGCGCGTAACCTCAAAGAAATTGTACCCGAGATGGTCGATGCTTCAAACATCCACCTGCACACTGTTCCTGTTCCGAATGATAATCTCTATGACACCAATTGTGCGCATCGGTTTACTCCCCCAAGATCATTTCTGGTTAATTCTTCCATTCTACAGATGAACGCCTTCAAGGCGCACGGATCAGGGAGATAAGGAGCAAACTTTAGTTACCCTTGTGCAAGTATGCTGATCAATATGTTGCCATTCATTCATCGGCTTGTATACCATCTCATTTCGCTATGCCATCGTCCTTTTTCAGCTACTTTGTTCGTATGGAGAACTATTCATTTTGGAGGTGCTTGAGATCCTGGGTATCATGACCAAGCCTTTCCCAGACGGGGATTAGATTTCGGAGCCAGGCATTCAGATCATCCATGGATGGATATGAAGAGGGTTCAACCAGAGATGGCTTTTTACTACCGAAACAAAAGGAACCCCTGATGAGGGATAGATCAAAACCCGACACCATTAGCCTCGTGTCTAGTTACATTCTTGAAGCCAAGAATGGGTGAATCGGTCCTTGAAAGTTGAAAGTTGCAACCGGGTATCCGCAGGTTTGGTAAACGCACTGCTGGTGTGAACGTGAACGTTCCCGGGTTAATCGGTACCGCTGATTACTCCGACGATAATGGTACACACGGGAGATTGCCATATGTGAATATCCCCGTCCGTCGGATCATGTTCGCTATATGTTGGCCCTGCAATCGGCAAAAGAGGATAGATTGGCAGCGAGGCCATGATAACGATGTAAGGACTTCTTTCCTGCCATTGCATCAAGTTGGCGGCCAATGGGCTTTGGGACGATGACCCTAAGTACCTGGCTGGGCTGTCGGAGTTATGATATCATCGATGTATAATTGGTTTAAGCCAGATCTGGTGTCAGCCCTGCAGCGAGCAGTAGAATACCCGAGGTCCAAGGAGAAAGTTTGTGTGAATCCCTACGGTCTGAAGGGTTCATTGGACCACATGATCTGAGTGGTTAGTCTTGCTTGGAGAAATCTCGACAGACATGCAATGGGCAGCACCACAATGTGCACCTACACTGCTCAGATATGCGGGATTTCATAACGAACCAATGACACATTTGGGGAACACGGGTACCGAAACATTGTACGTTTCTTCGGTCAGTCACAGAAGCTCCTCGTGTACATTGAAGTAACTGGTCGTGTTTATCAATTCACCGCGACGACCGAACAAGCTATGCCTTACCGTAACACCTTGCCGGTACCCCGGCAACTTCCAGTGCCTCCCTCGCCCCATTTCACAATCCAACGACCGATGATCTCACCCTTGTCGTTCAGCGTCTCTGCGACCGTCTCCTCCTCTCCTGGGGCACCTGCTTTTCCCGCTGTGACGATGTCCTCATCAGGGGGAGGTAGTTGTATCGCCAGAGGAAGTTCCCATTTCGCAAATGGGCGGCTCGTCTCCACCAAGAAGTCTGAATCATAGACGCGAGTGGTGAGCTTCTTCAATGTCAGTGTGAGGGTCGTCATTTCGACCCCTTCGATGCCTTCATTCTCAGCCGGCGTGAGGGGACGGAGGTCAACTACGTATGGTGCACCACACCAGCTGACGAGAGCCGTAGAGATGCTGCTGGTCGATATGGCAGTGGCTGTTAGGAATACGCGCGCCGACACAGGAAGAGATGATTCGACGATAAAAAGGAATGGTGCCATGGTGAATGTGAGGGCGAGCGAGGCTAGCGAGAATATTTTGAGTCGGCGGAAAGTCTGTGTCAAGGGTCCATGATACGATACGGGTTGGCTGTCCTCTCGAGGGCCTAATGTGCTAGCCTGTGCAGGCGCGCTCTGTGATGTGCTGGTTGATTGGGACAATTTTCGAGAGGATGACCATCCCGCGAACCGTACGCTGTCGGGGGCGGTCAAAATCCGTCGTGCGGTGAAGCCACAGCGCATCCAGCCAGAGTAATGTCTACATTGGTCGTTGACGGTGCCGAGCGCGAAGTTGCGTAGTATTGTTCTTCGACATAGGTGTTGGCCAAGTGTTAGGGTTGTACGGGCAGGCGACATCGAACGCAGGCTGGCAGTGAGGTGGTTGAGCTCAGTAGCGGCTCGGCCTTTTTACATATACGGCCATCATTAGCGGACGCGTCTTGCCGGCCATGGACACACCCGTCTACTACTCGAAGGCCGAGTTCATCGAAACGGTACGAATGGGTCCAGGTCTTTTTATAAGAGATGTCACCTGGACATATTGAAAGGATACAGGTAACAAGGTTTCTCGACGAGCCACTATTGCAGGACCACAAAACATTATCCTCGGTGGCAAGACGATCATATCGAGCGGTGCAATTATCCGAGGGGACCTCAGGAGAACTGGGCCAGGCCATGCAGTAGTCGTATCCTTGGGAAGATACTGTCTGGTTGGGGATGGCTGCATCATGAGGTTTGCTGCCATTCCGTTCCATTGGACACATCACATCACACACTCTCCAATAGGCCGCCGTATAAAACATATCGCGGAAATTTCAATTATTATCCAATGAAGATTGGGGACCACGTTCATGTTGGCGCCAACTCTGTCATTGAAGCAGCAACGATTGGCAACCACGTTGTCATTGGAAAGAACTGCATCATCGTAGGCGATCTGCCCCTTATTTGATTCGTGCTCAAGGCCATCTCTCAGGGAAAGTTTACAATAATCAAAGATTGTGCTCAGGTTGCAGACAACACCGTCATCCCATCCAATACTGTAATCCCCGCCTTAGCACTGTTCGCGGGATCACCAGGTTTGCGTCAATTTCTGGCTCGCGGTCAACTATTCCGACTGAGGAAGCATTCAGGTCGTTTCGTCGAAGATCTTCCAGAATCCACCCAGGAAATGGTGGAAGCGCAAACTAAGCAATATTACACACGATTTCAGCCCTTGGACCGATGAACGCCTCACTTTAAATCTGTATACTATAGTTCTCTTCATTCCTTTCAATTGACAATACAGATTATACTTACTTTACCTGCCCTTTCAACGTGCTTCTGTCCCCTTTTGAATGGCACCAGATCTCGAAACAGCCAAATCACTCGCAGATTCCTGAGAGAACCGCATCGACAACCTCGGGGTGCCTAATGTTCATAGATTCTTGAGTGTAGCGCATAATTTGAATTCGTGTACATACTAGATTATTGATAATGTACTCCAACGTCAAAATAAAGCATAAGGTAGCATGTATACATAGGGTTAACGTCCTGCGCGCACAGTCGGACTACCTGGAACCATGATCTCAACTCTTTCTGGTCGGGTGGACGTAACCCCGTAGTCGTTCAGACAGAAACAAAGCTTCTTTGATGTCGAAGGCTTCGACTGAGCGAACAGTTCTTGCAATGACATCGTACATGATGAGAAATCAGTTCTATGCCGTATTTTCAATACATCTCTCAAGGTCGTCTGAGCCTACAGGTCCAAGTGATCAATAAAGTTTAACCCGGGAACACGAACATCACTTACGAGTTGCTCAGTGATCCAGTCGAGATAAGCGATCAGCCGGTGGACGTTGTCAAGCGTTATTTCCAGTCCAGTCACAAATGCTTGCATCCCATCCTCAATGGATATGGCAGGATGACGGAGACCGCTCTTCCACCACCGGATGTTCAACCCTCCCTCGATCCTGCCAGAAGCGTGATGACGCCAAATCAACGGCGACAGCTGTTGGTGAAGAGCATGGAGATGTTGCAACAATCTTCTGGCGCGTGGGCGTGCAGCGGAGTATTCCAAGAGGAGGTTCGAGGTAGTACGCCAATAGATCGCATGTAGATGCGCGTCCTGTTGCCCTTCATATGTCGAGGAACCATGTGAAACCGTAGGTTCAGAGATGAGGTCACCGAACTCGTCCAGCGCAAGAGTCAACTATTGTAAGTGTCAACAAATGTGGGTCCGTCCGGTCGACGGAAGGAACGTACGGTTCTGCCAATGAAACTGCCTGAGGTGAAGTCAAGGAGAGAAGGGTCAAGAAGCTCTGTCATATTTGCCAATGTGTCGACTCCGTGGGTGAGGTGAGGTAGTTCTGAGAGGTTGTGTCGAACTAAGACCCTCGGAATGCTGAAGTTGTGACGTCATGGTGGTGGGCTTATGAGATCACCAAACAACTTACGTTGCTCGATGTGCCTCGAAGAAAGCACGAAGGGGTAAACCGAGGCCGATGCTTAAAGATGAGAGAGCCTTCGCGTGTTGAATTTGCTCATAAAGGAACTGTAAAACGGCAACATGCTGATCTCTTGGTTCATATAGCAAAGGATTCATGTGGAAACGCAGAGATCTCGTGGGGGATGGAAGGGGAAATCGTGACATTGGTATCCAGGGATCTGGTTTTCGAGGTAGTTCGGATACATACGAGGACTGGAGAAAGTCGTTTAGCTACCCTAGCGATGTCAATGGACAACTAATTACCCATTCCAGGAGTCCCCAGATCAATAAACAGAACGTGACAATCCCCGCGAGAGTTTTTGCAAGATCGCAAGCCGAATAGATCAGACTTTCGAACATGAGGATGAGCGGGCAAAGGTGAGTGCTACGGCCAAATAGTCCCCGTTTGGTGACTTCGATCCTCCGACGGTAAAGATGAGACCGAGGTTGATGTCGCATAGGCGGACTTAGTGTAGAGATCTTGTGCTGGAGGACAGCAACATCAAGAGTTGGTCTGATAGCTGTGGAGCAGTAGGAAATGTCGGTGGGAGGTGTAGACGATGTAGGGCTGCTCTCTGGTGAGGTTGGGGGCGTCGCTAGTGGTCCGCGATGAGGCGTTAATCGGATAGGAGTTCGTGAAGTCATGCCAGTGACTCGATATTAGGGTGCTTGGTCCAGGAGGATCAGCATAAAAACTAGCGTAAAGTAACCTTGGGACTGAGCCAGCCAGCCCTTTTGTGAGGATCGTCCTTGCCACGCCGGTGGCGACCTGAGTGCGTATTTATGATTCCCCATCGAACTCACCCGCCCAGATATACTGGACAAAAGAAAAGTCCAGAAGAATCAACTTGCGCTATCCGCGCATGCGAAAACAGTGCGAAGTACGTGAACATGGAGACGCGAAGTGCCTTAGCTGTAGTGCTTATTGTGAAACCATGGGAATGAGCAACGCATAGTCATCGTTGGGTTTGAGCAAGACAATAACGCACAACTCTCATTACGGCATCCCATATAAGTAAAATAAACCCCTGAACGGTTTTGCAAATGCCTTTGCACAACCCAGTCGGTAACGCATCCAAACCCAAGTTTTGAGTTTTTTTCATACAATACAAGCACCAAAATATTTACAGGACCAAAACCACACGATAAATCACCAGGCCTTACAAGTCTTGACATCGTTCTCATTGTCGGCCCAAGTCCAGGTGGTGGACCAGGGAATATCGTCGCCAGATGTGCTGGTCAATGTCACGGTCTGGTTACCCGAGCCGTCAGCTGTGGAGTGATTCCTTCAGCTGTGCGTTCAACCTCAATCATCGTATTGCTCACAAACGCCCCACTGGTTGTCGCAGAGCTCGTAGTTGCCTTGAGTCAAGCAGGTGTATTGATCGGTGAGGGTGGTTTGACCCCTAGCCAAGGCAAAGAGACCAACAGCGAAGGCGAGCGAGAAGAACATCTCGTTCGTTCAAATTATTGATTCTGAGGAAGGTGAGACTGACTACCATAGTATTATGCGCTTTATAGGCCTGGAGGCAACCCTATGATATCTGGATTGTCACTCAGCGTTCTTGCGGTCATGTCCAACACACCAAAAGCGAGATTACGCCGATGAATCCAAAGTTACAACATACCTTTCTCATAGATATTACTAGAGTCGTTGTTAAGGCCGCTGAACCGGTGTGCAGGTCGTCACATGTGAGTGGTTTCTGTGCGCCCGAAGGTATAGTTATGCATCCAACATTTGATCCGGGAGTGAACTTGAAGCTTGATGATTGGTACCGGTACCCTTCAGAACATTGACAAATCTGGAATCTGCATGTCCTGCATGTCTATCAATGAAAAGCGCGAATGTCCCAAGAAATGCCTGGAAGGTAAAGTACCCAGTCGATCGTCATGGTCGACATAATCAGTAACTCCCGACAACGTTCAGAGAAATGACCGGCTAATGAGAAGCTATAAGTTTCAGTTTGGGGAATGGAGAGAAGTCGTTATCGATTATATGTACTTCAGGGATTCGCTGTCAAAATACCATTTGCGACCGGGCGAAAAGTGACAAGACGGGGATAAATAACTGCTAGGACGGCTTGCGTCTGTAGTAATTTCTGGTTGCCAGTACGTCACTGTATCTGTGTGCAACGTGTCCTTAAATATCATATAATCCCTGGAAGACAGCAGTAAATATAACTCTAGTGAAGTTGGGTGGCCTTACTGGAATAAGTAGCTAACTGCAGTTCTTCGGTTGCCTCTCACGAATTCGAAGTGACGCGAATACAGATTTACTCTTTCTCATTACCACTCGTTCGACAGGGGGCTCAGCGGTTTCAGAGTCGGAGACAGGGCGCTCTCGAGGTGGAGACGTGGTGAGGAAACTCACGATGACGGCCCAGAGGTTGTTATCGTTCATGTGAGCTTCATCTTGTAGGACCGATTGGTCAGCGATGCGAGCCAGTCTGCGGGATTCGTCTGTGTCGCGTCTGGAGACAATACTGCTAGGCGGCGGTCGTTCATCTGCCCAAGCCCACCCCCAGGCCCCAGTCGACGATTCGAGTCCATCTCTAAACGCCTGAGATGTCTCCTTATTCTTTCCTGGTGTGCGCACATTCTGCAACTCCTGCAGGTGGGTTAGGTTTCTGGTAATGTCCCTTTTGGCAAGGTCTATATTTCGGTTCCGCTTCTTCTCTATCGTCGACGACTCTTTTGCGTATTTTCGGTCGAAAAGAGCTTTTCCTTCAAGGTAACGACGCACACCCCTCTCCGAGAGAACTCCGATGATTGCTGGTGGCACATGCAAAGCATCAATCTTGTCGGCAGATTCCAGAGGTCTAATTATGCCTTGAGTGGATACTCTCTCGCGGATCATGCCTTCCTTCCAGGATAGGAGGCCCTGCCAAAAATTAGAGTGCAAATACAGGACGTTAGCTTCATGCCACGCACGTCACGACGTCGCGCAATATACGCTACAATTCGTGGGACAACACATACCTCCTCGTTGCAGTAAACGCTCGCTTCTCCGGCATAGTGTACCCCAGCTGTGTCTATCATTGACACGTTCCGTCGCAATTTACCTCGAGTTCCTGCGTTTGGGCTGTCTTGGGAGCGCAATAAGCTGCTTTCGCCTCGTCCGAGTGACCGTTCCGAGGTAGACGTTGACACCGATGCTCGTCCTGATTTCATCTGGAAGGAGAGGAATACCGACCGAGAGAAAGACGGACGTAGATTGGACGAGTCTGGTGTAGGAGCCGGCGGCGGGTCGAGGGCGCTATGCGAACTACCCTGGGTGCCTGGTAACTCGCGTACAGGATCACTGGAAAAGGGACGGGAAACTTGCTGGATAGATGTCCCGCTAGGGAGATCCTCGCTCACGGGGCTGCTGACCACGTGGTGTGGAGCTGAAGCAGTTACTTCTGAGGAACTCGGTGTAAGCTCCATTGGGTGTAACAATCCTGTAACATGCTTCACGAAAGTAGCCATAGCACGATAACAGTATTTTCCTGGGGTCGTAAAAGGGAAGAGGACAGGCAGAACATGCGCGGTATCTATGAGGAGATTAGTCCATGTTTGCATTTGTTCATTTTCTAAATGCACACCATCATAAACCTGGAGGTGAACCTGCGTGTGCCCGTAACGTTTTTCTATGCCAACCAATGGTGGATACAGTGCACGGGCCGCATCTCTCAGGGGAAACCTGGCGGGATCAGCCGCCTTATGCGCTCTTGATTAAAAAGATGAAAACGCGGTCATCACCCCTGCCCCTGACGGTAATAGTTGACTCACGAATAGATAATTTCGTCCCTGAGCACCTCCTTGTCACTCGCAATGATGAGTAAAGGAGGTAGCCCGCCCAAATATGAAAGGGCGGGACTGACAAGGGGATGCCCGAGAAGGCTATTCTGAGTATAGAGATGGATTTGCGAGTCTATCTTCAGATGTTCCCCTGACTTGGTCTCGAGGAAGATAGTTTGATTCTCCTTTTCGTCAACTGAGGGCAGTGGGGCGGTAGCCCCAACATCTATAAGTATTTTATTTGACACCGATTTCTCAGCCTCATCACCGAGAATAAGCTTTGAGCCAGCTAACGCATCCTGCGTGAGTTCCAGAGCGGCTGCTTCGCCGGCTTTGTCCCCAGTGACAGTAACATGGACAATTTGTCGAACTTTCCGCCGAAGCCCAGTATGAATTTTCCGTGTCATTTCCTCTGACGGTGGGGGCCATAAAGCGCTGGGCCTGTGGAAAGACAACCCATACAAAGGAAGAACATCCTGATGGACCCCGTGAGTATTCACGAGAGTATGATAGCAAGACAAATCCAAATTCACCGTGACAGTATTTGTGTGAATGCTCGGAAAAGAATGTGTAAGGTCACACCAAGGAGAGATCAAAACACCACCAGCAGGTAGTGGGTGACCAGTATCGCGCAACACTTGAAGTAAAGCAAGAGTAAGTCCACCTCCCGCAGAATCCCCCGCGACCACGATGCGTGACGGTTTCACGGGTTGATGAGGTGCACCAGACGGAGGCTTAATCAAATACAGGTCTATGGAATTGTCCGAGGTAAGTTCTTGCAAATAAGCCGCTGATAGCACTCACAAGCTGCAACCAGATCCTGAAGTGCACAAGGAAACGGATATTGTGGAGCGAGACGATAGTTGACCGCTGATTCTTTTCAGTTATTATCAGAGCGAACTAATTCAACGTAACACCTACCGAACACTCGACCTTTGATCTTTCTTGCAAGCCGTTGAAGGCAATGTCTGACCAGTGAAATGCATTTGGTATACAAGTAAAGAAATGTGAGAAACAAGATACCTCTCCTGATCGAGACTTCCGAAGTAGTAGCCCCCTCCGTGAATGTATAATATACAGCGCAAGTCATCCTCGTCCTCGTCGCAGATGTTGCTTGGCTCTGAGATTGAGGAAGGGAAAGCGCCGGCCGAGCCCTGCGAGGAATCATTGTTGCTTGCTTTCTTTTTCTGGAATGCCTTCCGACGTTTCTTGGCTTCTTCCCAATCTTTCCTGGCGGTCACCCATTCTCCAGCAATTCTGTGGAACCGTAAATCACAGCTCAAATATCTCGAGTATGACATACCCAGTGATACCACGCACTTGCCACCATTTGGTACCGCCCACTAGAAGAGACGTATGCTCCTCACCCCCAAGAGCCTGGATGAGTATTGTAGCTGCCTCATCACAACAGGACATCGGCACGGTAACCCGTACGACATGGACCCAAGGAGGAGATGGAGTCCGGGTATTAGAGAATGCTTGGATCTCTTCAACTGAATGGCTATGACCTATGAGATGGACATCTTGCGAGAAGTTGCACACTGGTTACTTACTGGATCGCAACGCCGAAGAATCTCTATAAGCGCTGCATCAAGAACACTCTGAAGATGGGCACATGGCGAGACGTACCTTGGCTATGCTAAATGCCTCATCGTAGAGGAGTTCGTCTTGTCGAAGTTGAGTGAATGGGAGATCATCTCCTGCCTTCTCTTTCTTCACACGATCGAAGTAGTGCCTGAGGAGAGTGTCTAAAGCGATTGGACCAAGCCCCAAGGAAGCTGCGCGAGTGAGAGAATTGGGCATCTGAGAAGAGTGGATCTGGGGTTTTGGCTGCTGGCTACTATGATTCAGAGTTTGCGTGAAAGTTCAAAGACGCAGGTGAGGACGCGATTCCCCCAGTTAATGTAGCGGGCACTTGGCTGGTCAACTGCACTGCCCAATGTCCGTGCACGAACTGCGGGTTAATTGATCAGGGTATACACGTGTGGCAGTACGCGGCTGTTGCAGGGTGTTCTGTTACAGCGCAATCCACAACCTGGCCTTCGTCTGTAATACGCGGTTTTCTCGCACGTGACTATCAATTATCTACGATTCTGCCATGTCTGAAGATTTTCTAACGCACGTTGATCGATGATCGATATGATCCCCGACTTCCATCTCATGGTAGTGAGGGGATCCGGGTTTTCTCGGTGTTCTCTGCAGAATGGTTCGCTTATCTAATACATCCAACTATGATCCGGGCCGGCACACAGCCTCGGAGACCCCTAAAAGGACAATCGACATAATGTTGCACCTTGTCGTTTCACCTCAAAGACATGAATGTGCTGTCGAAAAAAGTAGCAGGCGTCGGTACTGCCAACTTCGCAAGTCAACCTGCCAAGAAGCGCGGCAATCTCAAAAACATCGCAGACACCACTTTGGAAGCCATCAAAGCAGGCTCCATCGTCTTTGCTAACAATTATCTTGACTTGGCCGCGAAAGTCAGGTTTTCCAATCGCAACACACACTATTATCCACCAGACGACTCCTCTTCTTCCAGATGGGCTTCGGACGTGCCCATGTCACCCTCAACCAAGACCGAGATCTCGATTTTAGAGATCTCAACGCTCGATGGTGCTCGCCTCTTATATGACGCCTTGTCTAGCTCGACCACCTCTGGCAGAATCGCAGTGCTCAATTTCGCCTCAGCCACTCGCCCAGGTGGTGGCTTTCTTGGTGGTGCTCAAGCACAAGAAGAATCCATTGCACGATCTTCCACTCTGTATCCTTCCCTCATGACAGACACAGCCCAGCAGTTCTATAAATTACATCTACATGATCGCCAGGGCGGATTCTACCACCATGCAATGATATACACCCCCTCCGTTGTCATATTTCGAAACGATTCCGGAGACTGGGTGGCCCCTTTCGAAGTTGATATCCTTACCAGCGCTGCTGTCAATGCGGGCGACGTCCGAAACAAAAACGGTGGACACGCAGACCACGCTAAAGTCGAGAGCACGATAGAGATGACGATGAAAGAGAGAATGGCGAGGATACTATCAGTGATGGAACAACAGGGGGCGAAGAATGTCGTTTTAGGGAGTTTTGGTACGGGAGTGTTTCGCAACAGCGTGGAGATGGTGGCTAGGATCTGGGCTGACCTGCTGACCAGCAAGGGAGCGAGGTACAGGTCCTCTTTTGATCGCGTCGTGTTTGCGATTCTCGGAACGAGCACATTTACCACATTCAAGAACGTGTTTGAGAACCCGACTACTTAACACCATAGATATGGACGTGGACGACTGATGCAGCGCTGTTGAAGAGATTGTAGGAAATTTACAATCAAGTACCCATAGGCTCGTCCCTAACTTTAATTTAGCCAGTGGTCGGATTTCTTCGTTGGACAATCGTTAATCATTCCTAGTTCCAGAGTTTGTGGATTTCAGTCTTGTTCACTCCACCTGGATCTAGTTTACTACTAACATTCTGTCTGTCGCAAATGTCCTGTTAGTGGTTCTTTCAATGAATTCGCCAATGGAATGGACACCGTGACCGTGACCGTGCGAAGAAACCAATGAACAATAATTCCGCGGATTCAGGTCTCAAGTCGGCAGTCACGATAAGTTGCCATTGAACTACATATAGAAGAGCATCATGGAATGCCCGGGGAGAAGAGGAAGGTGCACCATTACATGTCCTAATCCATGGCTGCGAATTTGATAGGATTCAGTGTAGATAGGTAGTACGACCAGTCGTTAAGGTTGCCTTAGCAGGCGGCCTTGCGGCGGCTCAACTCGAGTACCTTCGCTCAAACAACCTAAATTAATTAGTTCCTGGTGGGTTCGCTCAACGGTCCCTCGTTGTGCAGTACTGGGCCGGTGGTCGAACTTGCAACGACATGGCGCTGATGCACGTTCAGCTCAAAGATCTCACCTCTACAATTCGCAAAACTGGCCAACATGCATTTGATGCCGGTAATCATGCAGACATCTGGCTCGGGGAATATATCGATCCGAAGCAGGGAACGGGCAAGGCATGTTCTTTGAATCGATGATTGCCTCGATCTTCATTGACTTGTCCCCGGTCAAGGTCGCCATTAAAGTTATTAGAAGTGCGTTCACTGCTGAAGAAGTGAAGCAGTTCAATGAGGTCAGTGGATCAATCAGAGGCGGTACTTTAGATTCAAGGTGTACAAAATACCGTCCGCAACGACAGAAACTTCTTCGAGAAGCAAGGCTTTGGACTACACTAGATCATCACAATATCGTACCTTTCCTTGGAATCATGACCACTTCCGACATGTCCCGCCATTCAGCTCCTGCAATCGTGTCACCGTATTGCAAAAATGGGAGTCTGAAGAAGTACACTACAAACAGTAACCTTACGCTTCGCGGCAAGATGGACCTGGTAAAGTCACCAAAATCATTTCATTATAAACGGAGGCAGCTAAGGTTACGTTGCAGCTGTACCAAGTTGCCAGTGGTCTGGCTTTCCTACATGGCCGTCGGGTTGTCCACGGAGATATCAAACCAGTATGTTAAAACTCAACCCTTACTCGCGACATCACATCGTGAGTTGGGATCGTTACAGGGAAACATCCTAATTAGTGATGGTGGACAAGCAGTCCTCGCCGACTTTGGACTCTCTATAGTGCTGGAGATGTCAGGGTTTACTACTAAGAACACACCTGGCACCCTGCGATACATGGCCCCTGAGCTTCTGGCCGAGTCAACCACTTCGGCAGCAACCCGACCCACAACTGCAACTGATGTATGGGCATTCGGAATCACGGCGACGGAGGTAAGATTGGGACCTGCTTTCTCCCACTATCTCAGAAACATTCCATTCGCAGATCTTCTCGGCGAAACAACCGTACCATAATATGCCGACCGATGCTATGGTGTTGATGTATGTCACAAGACATGGGAGGCTCAAGTATGATCATTACAGATCCGACATGAGAGAAGGTCTGTGGAGTTTGCTAGAGAAATGCTGGAAACAGAACCCTGTTGAAAGGCCTTCCATGGCTGATATAGCGGCTTTTGTGGATAAAAAGAGGGGTAGCTATGCATAAAACAAATGGTCTACGACTACATCAACGACGATCTATAGCCTGTACCTATTGCCGACAATGTATCCCTCATCCTCCAAAACGGCCTTTGCGAGTTCTCCCACTGCAGGAAAGAGTCGAGTGTGGATATGTGCGTGTTCTGAACTGGCTTGGTGTCTAGCAAACCTGGCTGCGATCCCTTGCGAGATGATCGCCAACTGCAAATGTATTGTAGGCAACGGTGTGCAGAGGCTGGATAATTGAGCTCACCCGGAAGAGCATCCAGCTGCGGACGAAAATCATCTCTTCAATGGGGTATGCTTGATTGGTGAGGCGACAATATTCACGTTCCAGGTCTTCCAGGGGTATCGGCACGTCTTTTGTCGTGTTCTTGAATGCCTTTATCAGATTGAAGTTCTTGAATAGTGGATCGTCGGGTAGATTTTTGGGATCAACCGTCCATGGCTGCGTGAGATTGCCAAGGTCTGCCAACTGGATCCTAATTTATGCTCTAGCCATATCGATAGCGCAGGGTGACCTACCGGGCTGCCGAGAGTGCACAACTCCCAGTCTAAAATTCCTATTACTTTATTCTCGGACGGATGAAAGATCAAATTGTCAAGCTTATAATCTCCGTGAACGACACGCAACCCGGTTTTCCGCTCGTCTGGGAGATGCTTCTGATACCAATCCACCAATTCATCAAAAAATGGTATCTTTCCTGTCGATTTTCCAGTATCGACATCGACTGCCCGGGCCTGTACCTCGGAAACACGGGTCAACGACTTGATCTGGCGCGGAAAGTAGTTCGTCGGTGGTCCAAAATTAGCGAGCCCTATGTCAGCCGGGTCAAGGGACGCCAGGGCACCAAGGGCTCGCACAGCGGAAATCCAACTAGAAGTGACTCTTGTTCTCAGTTATGTGCATGAAAAATCATAAGGAATCACCCGCCATTCACGCCGGTCGTTTGGGGATACTTCGAACATCCTCGTGTCAGTGAATATTCGACCATCCAAATATTCCATGATGTAAAAGGAAGTCCCAATGACTTTGACGTCCTCGCACAGTGTATATGGTATCGGGACAGGGACAACCTGCCAGGGTTTGGTACTTGGCTTGGTATTGTGCTTGTGGAGGGCACTCAAAACTCGGTATTCGCGCTCAATCTGATGAGCGGTGGAGGAGAGTAGCTGGCCAGCGGGTTTCTTCCGCAAGACGAAACGCTTCTGTCTTTTGGATCATCAGACTATTGTGCGAAGCAGGATCCGACTCGTGGCACAGACTTAGCATCGGTCAAGAAATAAGTAGGATTGGACTAAAACTCGGTTGTGGTTCAATCGAACGTCGAATGAAGCCAACTAGGCATACCTGTCCAAACTGGATGGCGGAATGTCAGATACAGGTCTACTGAGACTACAGGGAACATACTTTGAATTGCTGGACATCTACGGGGGAGCTGATAGCTGGGACATGAGCGACGAGATATGCGTTCAGTTTGTCGATATTGATTTTAGCGCGTACTGCTCCATATTCTCCGCCGATTCGTTTGGGAGAACTGTTCGACATCGCAGGTAGAAACTCAGAAATGAGCGCTGAGTAGAAGCGTTCAATAGCGATGGTTGATGCTGGACGGACTATAAAAGTAGTAGCTACTCTCTCAATATCCCCCAGTCCCGATTGAACGGGAACTTGATCCCGTGTTTTGGAGCGTGAAACTTTCTTCGGGTGACTATGGGAAAATGCGTGACATCCCGTTGGCGAAGATGGTCATTGTATTCATCGATTTCGTTGCGACAAACGCTAGACTCTCAAATGGTTCCCATTGATGCACCACTGAGTCCTATTGCTAGCAAGTAGTTTCATGGTTATGACCGTCACAAAAAATTTTGAAGGTTATTTTCCGTTGACTGCGTAGCTCGAACACGCGGCGTGGGAGATTTCCGCAGAAACTTCCAGTAATCGGCCGGCTGAAGCGCTGATGTAAGCTTCTGAGAGGTCTAAAATTTTGGAGGCGCCACTGTTTTCTTCTCACTTTCGTTTTCTTCCTCCATGTTCACTGCAGCTCGTTCCTTCCGCGCCGCCGTTGCTCGTTCAGGCAACTATGCTGTACGTTTTATATATGTGTCAGTTACCCAGTCCTCATACATTCATCTGCAGGGTATTCCGCGGTCCTTGATCGCGAGGAACATGAACACCAAGATCAATGGTGTGTGGCTTCTCATCTTGAGCACAGTTTGGGTCTCACTTCAATTTATCTTAGGACCTGTAGTGGGTATTGATTTGGGTACGACGAACTCATGTGTTTCCGTCATGGAGGGGAAGTCGTCTCGTGTCATTGAAAACTCGGAGGGTGCCCGGACAACTCCCTCTGTTGTGGCCTTCACGAAGCATGGAGAACGCCTTGTTGGTCTTCCTGCCAAGCGGCAAGCAGTTGTCAACCCCTCGAACACTGTCTTCGGCTTTAAGCGGTTGATTGGTCGCCAATTCAAGGACAAGGAGGTCCAGGACGATATGATTCACTGGTGAATACCTACATTTCAGAGGGCTCCTTCATCTTACTCATTCGGCATGTAGGCCTTTCGAAGTCGTTGTTAAGAGTGATGGTCGTCCAGCAGTCCGAGTCGAGAATGGTGACAAGACACAGCAATTTGTGAGTGGATGTCTATGTGAGTCGAATGTATTGACGCTGTTTACAGTCCGCGGAAGAGTTATCATCTATGGTACTTACGAAGATGAAGGAGACCGCTGAGCAATACCTCAACAAGAAAGTCAAGTATGTTCTTCGTCATGGCTTACGCGCCAGAGGAACGTTAATTTTATTCGCTTAGTCATGCTGTGGTCACTGTGCCTGCATACTTCAATGATGCACAACGACAAGCTACCAAGGACGCTGGGCAGATTGCCGGTCTAGATGTGCTCCGTGTTATCAATGAACCTACCGCTGCCGCTCTCGCGTATGGCCTTGACCGCGTGGATTCATCCGTCATCGCCGTCTACGATCTTGGTGGTGGCACTTTTGATATCTCGATATTGGAGATGCAGAAGGGTGTCTTCGAGGTCAAGTCAACCAACGGTGACACTCACCTTGGTGGAGAGGACTTTGATATTGCTCTTGTCGAGCATATCTTGAAGGAATTCCAGAAGGAGTCGGGTATCTCCCTGAGCCAAGATCGGATGGCCATACAGCGAATCCGTGAGGCTGCAGAGAAAGCCAAGATCGAACTTTCGTCGACGACCCAAACGGAGATCAACTTGCCGTTCATCACTGCCGACGCGTCAGGTCCCAAACACATCAACTTGAAACTCAGCAGGGCTAACTTCGAGGGCCTTGTTGACGCACTTGTCCAGCGGACTGTCGATCCCTGCAAGAAAGCACTCAGTGATGCCGGTGTGAAAGCTAGTGAAGTTAACGAAGTTATCTTGGTCGGTGGTATGACACGTATGCCGAAGGTTGGCGACACCGTGAAAAGTATCTTCGGTCGGGAGCCTAGCAAGGGCGTCAACCCCGACGAGGCAGTTGCCATTGGAGCGTCCATTCAAGGTGGTGTTCTCGCTGGCAATGTCACTGACATATTACTCCTCGATGTTACCCCACTTTCCCTCGGTATCGAGACCCTTGGTGGTATTATGACGAAGCTTATTAACCGCAATACTACGATCCCTACCAAGAAGTCGCAGACATTCTCGACCGCGGCTGATGGTCAGACCGCTATCGAGGTGAAGATCTACCAGGGTGAACGTGAACTGGTTCGGGACAACAAAATTCTCGGTAACTTCAATCTTGTTGGTATTCCTCCTGCGCCAAAGGGTGTTCCTCAAATTGAGATTACGTTTGACATTGATGCTGGTGAGCTTAAATCACCGATTTTATTTAGCGTATCTGACCGTTTTCTAGACGGCATTGTCAATGTCTCTGCGAAAGACAAGGCCACCGGGAAAGA
>QFEM01002158.1:0-31373 GCA_003316205.1 Boletus bicolor
CCTATAGTTTCGTAGCCGTGCTCTTCGTGGATGCCCTCCAGCGCATGTTCCGCGTCACCGCCGAATTCGAATCGGCCCGCGCAGACCACACCGTCCATGATGCCCGCACTGAATCCACCATCGCCGCGCGTAAATTCTAGTAAGTTATTACCGCACACTCGACGCACTTCCTCACGTTCTTCCTGAAGCGCACAGCGGAACATGTATCTCACAGGGTTCTGCTTGTTCCTCTCCCTCGTCTTGACACGCACCTTTTCAATCGCCCTCGACCTCATTCAAACGCAGGAAGACTATGCCAAGTTGAAGAAGGCGGCAAGTATTCCAGTCGATTTTCTTTGCGAACCCGTTTCATAACGCGAATTACTAGGCGGCAACCGCCTCCAAGAATAACCTCGCGTCCAGTGACCAAGCGAAACAAATCGAGGAACTCAAGAAGAAATTGGCAGACAGCCAGGCCAAGAACCGTGACCTCGGTTCGTCTATTCGCTGTCCTATTCACATCATTCACTTACACAATGGGGATCTTCACAGAGATCTTGAAGAAGCAAGCCGCCCAAAATGCAGAAGAATATGATCGTCTCGCCACAAGGTACAATGAAGCGACCGGTCAGACCTCGAACAAAAAGTCAGATTAGGTGCCGTCTTCGCAATTCTTTCTCTTGGTCCCGTCGGTCTTGGAACGTAGTCTGTACTATATCGCTTGTTTCCCATGTAATCCATGCGTCATGAGTACTGTCCACATTTTATATATTACAAGTTGATCATAGTGTCCCTGCACAGCCATGAACGAATATCGCAAATATAGTGCCCCTATAGGCTGTGAGTGTCGATCTCTCCCTGCCGCTGCTGCGGGTGGGTGTTCGAGCTGGAGACCCGGGATGAGACCTGAAAGGTGGTTACCTGCATCCTGGCGGTTTTTCCAACCAGTCGGAAGAACTCATTGAGTCATTCTCGGGCGAGCCATCAGTCGTCCAACTTTCCTCGGCAACAGGTGAACTTTTCTCCACGCACGATTTAATCACCACGTTCCTTGGCCAAGCGGTTCATGTTCTAGTCCCGTCCCATTCCCTTTATGATGTTCTCGGCCAAATCTTGGCGCCAGGAGGAGCTTTCCCTAATGACATGCGTTGAACATGAATGTACAGTGACACGAATCACGTTTCGAGGCGTGTGGAGGACAAGAAACCGGACTCGGATAATTGCAAGTGAATTTCGGCCGGAGAACAGTAGAGACTTGCCTTTTTTATGCAGCTCTACTCGACTTGATCATGCCCTCGTCGTGGTTCCCTCGCAAAGACGCAGACAACACAGGCACTTCTACACCGCCCAAAACATCCCACTCACACAATACCCCGACTGCTCTCGACACTCGTCCCGTCACCAGTTCTGGCTCGCTATGGACACGCGTACAGACACGCTCCACTGAAACGCCAGCGACAGCCCATGTCCTCGCGTTCACGCTCGGGGCCGCGTCAGGCGCCGGAGCTCTGCTCGCATGGCGTCGCTGGGTTATGAGACTTCGAACCTCCGAGTGGGTCACCCCCAACGAATTCGCACGACGGCGATGGGTGCGCGGCGTAGTCACCAGGTAAGACTCCTCACTTCCACACATCACGGACTGCCAACATGTCGTTCTTGAGCTGAGTCGTTACGGAAAAACACCCATCATTGGCACAGCGTCGGGGATGCGGATGACTTTAGGCTGTATCATACGCCCGGGTTCGGTTGGCGATGGCCGCTCAAGATGAGGCGCGTGCCAACGAGGCGAAAAGGTGGGGTTTGCTTATATCCTATCCCTCGCGGCGGATATCTTTACCAATGGATGATACCGGTGATAGATTTGAAAGACCAGACGATACATGTTCGAATCGCTGGAGTGGACGCGCCAGAGGTACATATCAAGTCAGGCTCACCGCGTTGCTTATGACAGTACTTTTCACAGGGTGCTCATTACGGTCGTCCTGGGCAACCCTATGCAGAAGAGAGCCTGGCATGGCTCAGGAAACGCATCCAGGGAAAAACCCTCTACTGTCAGTTCATCCGCAAGGATCAGTATGGTCGTGTCGTGAGTCGGTTACCTGCTCCGAGGATGCCTGTTTGTTCACTCTGCATTGCGGCTTCCGTATAGGTCGGAATCCCTCTTGTTCCCCGCCCATTCCTGCCGATGTTTCTTTCCAAGTACTTTGGCAGTTCGCTCGCGCTCGAGATGCTACGAGCTGGCACCGCTACCACCTATGAAGACAGCGGTGCAGAGTATGGTCCCTGGGGACGCGAAAAGTTCCTGCGTGTCGAGGAAGAAGCAAGGTGACCGGGTTTGATTACCGCCTTGTCTCCGTTACTAATTGCTGTGTTGCTTACTGTCTAGAGCGGCGAGAAGGGGGATGTGGAAAAATGGGGTCGGCATCGAACTGCCCGGGGAGTACAAAAAGCGGTACTCGGTCGCCCTCGGAGCGTCTGCAAGCAAAGAGGATGTGTCGGAGGGCGGTAGAGGAGGCAATGAGGAGGGAGATCAAAAGAGCAGGTTGTTATCGAAGCTGTCGGCGATGTTGAAGTGAGATTAACAAGGTGATGGTAGTCCGACTGCATTTTACGTCCCCGCCGTGATCGTTGAGCCTGAACTGAGCAAAGACTCCGAGGTGTTCTCAAGACTAGCAGGTCACTGTCATGGTCATATGTATTGTTCGGCTATGTATAGTACCTGTGTGGGTTGTTCGCTTTACTCGGAAGCCGGGGTTGTGCTTAGCGTATTCCGCAGCAAGGCCAAGTGTATGTATATAACTCACGTTCAACTCGACCCTCTCCCCTCAAGTGGCCATGAAACTCACGAGCCTGGCAATACTCACCGCCCTCGTCGTCCGTCACGTCTATGCCTCCCCCGTAGAGGACGTTCTCTCCCCCAGCGGCGTACCCGCGTGAGTAATCCACCCCGCACCAACTAGCCAATCCCCTAAAACCTGTTCTTCCCATAGCACGAGCGGTCTCCCGTTCAGCACCCTCTCCTTCGACACGACCGCAGCCCCCTCCATCCTCTCCGCCCTCTCCTCGCTCATCTCCTCCGAATCTACAGCAGTCACCCCGCCCACCTCCCCCTCACGATCGATACCCACCTCTTCCGGCGCCGGCGGCATCACCTCGTACGTGGCCAATTCCCCGACCGCGAGTCCGACGACGGGATCCCTTGCCACCCTCACGTCGCTCGTCACGGGATCCACTACGCCGACGAGCACGACGAGCGGAGCGCGTGGCTCGAGAGACGTCCGGTCGGGCGTGGTCGCGGGCGTCGTGGTCGGCGCCGTCGCCGTCGCTGCACTGCTCTAGGCGTCCAAGTTCCGTGCGGGTCAGAGGCGATACGTAGTTGCATTTCGTTTCTCTCCGCGAGCAAAGAGATGCTAGCTTCATTATCACCCTCTCTCATCTCTTCGTGCCCGCCATTAGACACTTTGTGAGAGGACGAGCGACGAGCGCGCCGATACATAGTAATATTACGACTACCCAACGACTACTTACTACTAACTCGTGTAAAACTCGTGTCTTTCTTTTCTTCTAAAGGGACCACGGGTGTCGATGTACTTGCCAGTCCACGAAAGACGAGTATGTACGTGCAGGGTCCCTTCGAGGCTCCGGCCCCTCGTCGAACTGAACGGGATCCGACTTTGTCATATTTCAAAACCTGAACGTTTGAACTTTTGATGGAGCGTAATTGCCTGAACAAGTTCCGCTGAGCTCCTGTTCTCAACCTGCTCCGTAAGCAAAGGACACGCCAAATTTACAAAACGTTCCAAACCTACACGCCACATCTCCGAACGATCAATGCGCAGCCGACGATGGCGTCCTCGGGAATCTTGCCCCAGGTTCGGTTCCAGGCTTGTGGGTGGAAAATGTCACGGCCATCATGATCTCGGCTCCGACGGGCCGGTGCGCAGTCACGCGTTTGCATTGATCGCGTCCTCGTCGCTGCGTTGCGCCAGGATACTTACTGTAAATGCTTCCGCGGAGCTGGATCCGACGCGTGGGTTCCAACTTCCAGGGCAATTAGGATTGCTGATGCAGTCGAGACGTAGCACTCGGATAGGGGATACTTGAAGCTGCTGCGGTCATGATGATCAGCGATCAGCTTGTCGTACCGCGATTCGACTATTGGAGCTCAAAAGTGCCTTGAGTCCCGAACCAACGCCGAACCATCTGAAAAAGGTGCATGATAAGCTCGGTATAAGAACGGATCGTCTCTTCTTGTTCAGTCGCTGGACACGCTTCCCTGTAGCAAGATGTCACGATCAGAGTTGCGCCGGGGCCCCCCGTGGCACACCTCACTCACCTTGTCGGCATAGCAGTGTCCCTCTGGTCTTGAGCGCAGTCACCGCATACTCACCGGACCCCGAGTATACTGTACAGCGCCACACCACGAGCACTCGTCGCACATGTACAACCGACATTCTACAGTCATCACAAAACCATGTGACTGCACAATTTCCTGTGCCGAGGCACGAAGGTAGGGTGGACGGTTTGCCTGAGACATAGTCGATGGGCTCCCCAAGAGGAGGGATCGTGTCTTTTTTCTCGCTTTCTCTATGCACTCGAGACATGCCATGACCTGGAACTGGATAGCATCGTCTACAGTCGGCGATCGAAGCATGCTGTTTTCACGTCACAGCTCCGCAAAAGGGAAGTGACAATAGTGGAAGGTAAACAGGTCAACGCGGAGGAAAGGACTCGCGTCGCGGATGCTCGATCAACACATCCCTGTAGTCGTCCAATCCTCGCGCGAAGCGCGTACAGTGAATGAAAAACATGCACTTGCACCCTTTTCAAGACGCGATTCGCGAATTCTTGGGGTTTGGCTGCCCAGAATTCAAAGTTTGAACGCGACTGTCATTTAACTCCAAGCTACTGTATTCGACTCCGAAGAAGGTGGATGTCGAAAGAAAGACTCTGCAGAGTTTTGGAGAGGTCATGAATGGGTTGAAGGCGAAAGGGCTGGATCACCATTAATGATCTCGAGCAGAACGAGAAGGTTTTCGAATGGTATGCACCATGACTTGTCTGTAAAATACAACCGCACGTCGGACACGGCAAGAGACGTAACGGGAGGACTTGAGCTGTCGATCGTGATGGTGAGTGGGAAAGGAAAAGATTCACCATACGACTCAACTAGATGTTGACATGTGGTGATGCTTTCATCGTACATGAACAAAACGGTACGAGACCAGATGCTCACGGCAATCACAATGAATTACTACAATATTCAACAAGGAGGGAAAAAGAAAAGTAAAGTAACAAGCAAAAAGAGATCCATCCATCTTGTCAATTCAGCCACCTCGTACGACGAGGCAGACAGCCGACCTGGCTAGACCACACTCCCTTCCTCAACATCAACTTGCATATTTTGTCGTTCCTCCGGATCTAACCAGCTGTCCTCGACCGTCGCCTTCACCCTCCGTACGTACTCCTTCATGTTTTCTCTGTACAGTTGGGCGGCTTCTGCGTTTGCAGGGCTGTTTGGATTCGGATCGTGTAGCAGACTCTGTATAGACGTGAGAATCGCGGCGACGTCGTACGTAGGCGACCATCGATTTTGGAGAATGTCGAGACAGAGCTCGCCATTGGCGTACACGTTTGGATGGAACATGCGCGAAAGGAATTTCACGGTGGGCGGTTTGTTGGGGTAGGATTCGTCAAAGGATAGCAGGAGCTTGAACGTGCCGTCCTCAAAGGGCGTATCGGCTGGTTCAAGGACGAGATGGATACCGTAGAGATGGAGAGGCGATGTGTCAGCTGGAGCGACACATCAAGGGGAGACGAAAACTTGCCTGGACCAAATATCACGGCGTTCCATATCATGATGTTATCTGGACACGGGCTTCCTGAGACTCCACTGGGCGGGTCACTCGACAATCGTTTAAAGTCACGAATGAGGCGTCGTCTGCAGTTTGTAGACTGATATCCGAGTTGTTGATTTGGACCAGGATGTGTTGAAACGAAAAACGCACCATGATTGGTGTGTACGAGTGAGCGCTGCAAGAGGGATAATACAAAAGTTAGATGGTCGCGCGACAAGATCAGGAATGCAGTTCACAGGGCGGCACCAAGGGGCTGTATTTGTCAGCCGCCCAGACCCTAACCCCATACTGGGGGCCCAGTAATTCATTCGCATTCGACTGTTGTACAGACTTCCCGTCTTCCCAAGGCCCAAACAATAATCTAGAAATCTTCCGGCTTGTTCAACAGTCTTCCTTCCATCCCACCCTCGACCATCACTACTTGGCCGGTAACATGGCCGGATACCGCCGATGACGACAACACCACAATCTGATTTGCAACGTCCAAGGGTGACGCGACTTTTTTCAGAGGTATCCTGTAAGTACGGCGTTGAGCAGCTGGCTTACAACATAGCAGCAGATAGATCACTCACGTAGCAAGGGCCCGATAGACCCCATTAGGGTCTGCCAGAGTACTCTCCGCCATGGGCGTTCTCACCCAACCCGGGGCAACCGTGTTCACTCTGCCTTTCGGCGCGATCTTCACAATCTCGTTCTTCAGCGACATAGTCAAACCATACATCATCGCTGGAAGAATACCCGACGGTTAGATAGGTTCGACATTATATAGACAGACATTCACCGCTCTTCGTGACGGCGTAGTCAGCATGTCCTGCCTCGCCGTATTTACCAGCCGTACTCCCTTTAAACACTATCGCTGCCTTCTCCTTCACCTCTGGCGTTGCATTTCTCAACCGTTTCAAATATTCACGGCAGACCAGGAACGACGAGGTGAGGTTTGTCGAAATGATATGGTTCCATCGTTGAAGTGTCAGGTCTGCCAACGGGACGTCCTCCGTCGGCCAAATCCCGTGGTTCACGACGAGGACTTGGACAGGACCGGCGTGCGCCATGGCCGTGAACATATTCGTTACGGATGTTTCATCGGAGAGATCGGCTTGAACAGCGTGAAGATTTGCGTAGGCGCTAGAGAGGCTCTCTAATGGCCCGTATTGGGTATTGTAGTGAGCAGTCACCTCCGCCCCGAGCGCTAGCAAGTTGGATCGCTCAAACAGCGTAACGAGGCGCACCAATGCCGCGTGGACTTACAGCAATAAAGCTTGGCAGTCTCGAGTCCGATCTTTCCACTTGCACCTGTCGATCCATGTGTTGATCAATTCGATCAGGTGCGTGAGGACAGGCTATCGGCAGTACTGTACCTGTAACGAGAACGTGTACGTCTTTGAGTTCAAAGTCCATGAGGTATTGGTTGAACTGCGAGATGCTGTGAAAAGTGGTCGTGGTGGAAATGATTTGGCGTTGTCAATCTGTTTCGAGATGCCTTGGTGCGTGCTTCAAAGATAGCTCTCGGGCTAGACCGTCATCAGGTTTCAGCAGCCTGGGAAGTGTCGCTCAGCGGGGTACTGACATCGTGTTAGTTTGGCTGGAAATAGACATCAAGAGAAGAAGTACGCACCTGATTTGCACCTGGGCCTGATCATTGAGATCGTTGGTTGTGATAGGAACGAGGGTCCGAGAAGTCGTGGCATATTATTAGTACAACCAAGATTGGCCTGAGGAAGAGGTCAACGTCTTGATTAAGCATGCTCAGTCGGCGCTTACTCGAATTGGACCTACTGTACCTTGCAGTCATCGGAAATTCCCCTCCCATTCGCTGGCTCGCCATTGGCAAAGCAGCCCACAGATATATCTCCGAAAGGTTTACCCCATCAATACCCAAGCAGATCTCCACCCCGGCTTCTAATATCCATAGAGGATGGCAAAAGACTGAGCCTGCTGAGGGAGTTCACTTCCAAGAGCTCGTGGGAATCACGTGTATGAGGCACTTTTTAGTACGCGTGCGCTTTTTTGTTTTGCTTCTTTCATCGGCTTCGGGGACGGCATGGACGCGTTTTCTTCCATCGTAGACACTTCCGCAACGTCGTTGTACATCTCGTTGTTGTCCATCACGTTCAACCCCACAGCATGGAACATCATCGCCCGCAATGGTAAGACAACTCCACAACTCCCAGCCCCGAACGCTGAACGCTGAACCTGATGGGGACGTGCGCACCAGAGTACACAAACAAAACGATCACCCGCATCTTTGGTGGTAACGCACGTCGTGGTTGTTACTTTCTCGCCGTGTTGATATTCTCGTTTGGCATGTTGCGTGACCACTTGTGCGTCTTTTTCCCTCCCGGTCCGCGTTTTTCAAATCTTGACGCGACGCTGGCGTAGATACCAGCGTGCATTGGGCGATCAGCCTCGCGTGCCTTTGCTCCCAGAACCTTATGCGACCATGGTCCCCATCGTCATGTTTGCGATTGGTCAAACATTTGTCGTGACCTCCACGTACGCGTTGGGGATCACAGGGACGTTCCTCGGGGATTATTTTGGGATCTTGATGGACCATCGAGTGGAAGGATTCCCTTTCAATGTCGTAAGGGACCCCATGTATGTCGGAAGTACGTTGTGTTTCATTGCAACTGCTCTCTGGTAAGCCAGTCTCCCCGATGTTGCTTGCTTCTCGAAGCTAAATTCGTGTTCTGGAGGTATGAACGTCCGGCTGGTTTACTGATCTCTTTGTACGTGTATATCGTGTACATCATTGCCTTGCGCTATGAGGGGTATGTCATCCATGTACCTCGCCTCTGCCGGTCACTGACACACTCTTAGGCCTTTTACCGACATGATCTATTCCAAACGTGCAGCGAAAAAGGAGTGACCTTCTGATATGCCACCTCACGACGATGTTTGTCTATTAGGGTTACTCGTTGACCGGCTTCTCGAGTTTGAACGCCCTAGTATATATCCTCTTCGCAGTTCTGCATCCTTATGTTGTTATCCCAGTGGTATACAGACATGATGACGGATGAATGGAGGGTATTAATTCTACATTTCTACTTCACCCTTTGTGGTCTGAAGTGGTCAGGTACGGCCACTACCTTGAGGTTTCCTTCTCCCCCCGATCAACCCCGCTTCTTCATTGTCGTCGGCATCACCGTCCGTGAATATGGCTGTCCCATTGTCTATATTGTATTCCACTTCCTCGAAGCGCGTTGTGAATGGGATATGAGCTGTCTTGGAAGCAAGGTGAGGGTAATATTGCCTGTATGAAAAGTAGGCGACACCGAGGCCGAGTGCAGACCCGCTGAGTACGTCTTCCCAATGGTCTGTCATATCGAGTCGGAAATAAGAACGATGCTGAACAACATGGTGTAGCACGCACGTCGGTAATCCATCGTACGCGAAAGCGCCACCCAGGAGGCGACTCCGATGGGTACGAGTAACAGCCACACCTTGCTCTGCGTAGGGGCGAAGGACTATTTTCAGCGTTCCATTCATCTTGTTGGTACTTGGAAGATGCTCACAGCGTATCCACGGGTATCGAACAAGCGGAGCTTTCCAGCAAGGTAGAACGTGAGGAATCCAAGTCCAGCAAATGATACTTTTGAGCCCTGGGTTAGTCATGTCTGTCTCGGTTACAGAGTAGACGGACTGACGGCTGGAGTGACCGCTCGGGAAGCTACGCCACCCATCCTCGAGGATGTGTTTCGACGTCTGCGTGCAGATATCGATGGTCGACAGGCCCAACAGTGGATCCTCAGAACCGGTCAAGGGTTGGCAGCGTGAGATGAGGTCTATTGGAATTAGTACAGGTCTCCATCCGAGCACGATGGACCCACCAGGACGGGGACGACCAACGACGACCTTGATGATTTGTGTAATGGAGCCGGTGATGGTGATCGACAACCACACTGAAATGGCGAGTGTCGTCAAGGCACATGTGAAAAAGTAAAAAGGGCGCACGACCGAGAGCGCCATGGTGGAGATCCCACCATGATCGTATGAATAACAAATTGACGACGATTTGCACGCCTAGGGGGAGCACGCTACCGAGGAGCCAAAGTGCCTGGGTCTGAGGAATCTTGAATGGCGGTGTAATGTGATAGGAACGACGGTATGACGTACGCTAACACGCTGTTGGGCCGCGTAGCTAGAACGAAATGAACACGAATCGTTGACTTCAAAGACCAGACTCACGGGTATCGCAAACTGCCAGCACGTGTCAGGATGATACGACCATCAAACGAAGGAGACTCACGAAGGATCCGCGAGCGAAAAATGTCTCTTGAACCCAGTGACGTGGTGGCTGATATAGTACAAAATCCACCTGCCGAGCATCACAGTTCGAGCTGCAAACCATGAACAAGACTGTGCGTACCACGTGGCAAATGTGACGATCCTGAAAATTCCATGGTGTGTCAAGAGTCAGAGGCTGTGAAACCATCTCATGGACTCGCTATTCGCTCACCAATCTGGGGCATAAGAAAGGACGACTTGACGAAGACTGGGGCCTCTGCGGAATTGATTCATTGTGGGTCTGAGGTGGGAGGAGGTGGGAAGAGCTTGATGGCTCGAACCGAGCGCGTGTAGCTCGTAAGTATCATGCGTATATTCTTGACAGTCACCGTCACGGACCGCCATGATTGACACATTCGAATTGGACGCGACGGCGAGCCTAAAACACCCGCAACACTTTGTCTAATGATGCCTACTTTAGGCACCCTATAGGTTCGTCTTGATCAGCTCTCACTGGTACCCACGGCGCTCGGCAGAAATCTTGCTCAACCTCTGCTGATGAGGCTTGCATCGCTGGCATGGACGACTCAGAACAGCAGAGAGCTATCTTCCTCCGTTGAGTTGGCCTAGTGGTGTCAGATTACGAGCGACCTGGTCTGGCGCCTACTGCAAGATACAGCTAACCAAATCTGCAAATGATCCCAGCCGATACAGATGGAGAGACCTCGTCAAAGAACCCTATGCCCCTATTAGCGAGACGGCCGATGCGCAGGCCCGTCTCCACAAGGCTCTACCCTTGCTGACCAGTATTCGGTCAGATCCTCAATGAGGCAGGCTACACGGCGACCGTTGCCAGGGACACTCCCGAGGCGGATCATCTTATCGACCTCTTGAAAACCAACATGAACCCCGTTATCGTTCACGCCACCGAAGATTCGCGTCAGACCCGCGACGTTAACGCATTCGTTGCTGCATCGAAGGAGACCGGCAAGGCAATCGAACAACGTCATGGAGGAAGAATCCCTGTCGCCACCACTTCCACCCGTCCTTTCACTAATCCCTGAAACGCTCCCGCCCTTCCTGTCCAACCTTCCACCCGACATGACGTCCCTCAGAGGCGTCTCCGGGCTTAAAAGACTGACGAGACCCGGCGGACGTAACCTACGGTGGACAAGGGCGTCCGATGGACGTTAGCCGCTCCCGCGGACGGCAAGTATGTTATAACTACGGTGGAGCCGCCATTTCTCCCATGACTGTCCTCACCCTCGTGTTCCCCGTGCTCAACGCCTCCGGTACATGACCTCAGAGCATACCGAAGAAGAGAAGTAAGAGTTTTTGAGGGATCATTAAAGAAGTCGGGAGGTGGCGCGCCCTCTCCGAGCCAAGGTTCGGCTGGGGAATCGGTTCCGTCTCTACCCTCTACGGTGTGTAATCGGTCGCGGGAAATGAGGGCAACGTCGTGCTAATGTCAGAATTGCTAGGACCCGTGGCGCGGACTCGACAGAAGCGCGTTGGATACTAGAACAGAGACTAAGTCAGTTAATACAAGCAGAGAAAATGGAAACACTGACCCTAGAGATAGAGAAGCACGACGTTGGGGAGAAAAAGGGGCAATGCGGAACGACTACGAATATACGAAGGATTACAAATAAAGACTCAGGGCTCAACGGGTGCACGGGCCTTGGGGGCTAAACTCGTAACAAGTGGAGAACCGCAGGAAAGACCTGGGAGCTTGAAGAAGAATCTCAACGGGCATGGACAGTTATTTTCGACAAACGAATTCTTTCTCGAATCGATGCCTTGGGTGGTGACCATCGATCAAATCTTGGAACATGGTGCTCAGGCACATCACAACCGTAAGAATTGGCCAACGTCCCGTTCAGCTTCCCGGTCATCCTGTCGCAGACGACCTGGCCAACTAGTTACCGACCAGTAAGCGTGCCAACAACTAGCAAAGCAGGCAAACCTTCGTCACTCTGGCAGAGAGGGCCCTCAGATAGTCACGAACGTACGCGTGGACCGGCCACAGAAACTAGATTCGTTGTCATTATGACACTAAACTCGTTCCATGAGCGCTAGGGATCCCCGACTTTCAGTGTGTCAACGCCTCGACCGCGTTCTCCCCACCTGGATCGCTTCTTAGATCGTACTCCTCACTCGAGCGAGCCACCCCCGGAAAACATTCAACTAGATGGTCGTGTTTGGTTTCAAAGGGTTTGATACGCGACCTTTGTATGGTTCTCAAATCGTGAGTTCGACTCGCCCGTGCGCGATTTCATTGGCGCTTTTCTTGACGTGATTCGCGACCCACTCAGTTTCAATTTTCAGGAACGTCAAGCGGGGTGTGTGTTTACTTTGTCGATGGACGCCAGTGGAGACGATTACAGCTCATCGTCTTCACGACACTGTCGTGTCTCTTGCGTTCCTCCGGAGATAATATCGCTGATCGTATCAAACAGCCCGGATCAATGTCATGTTATCTACATTGCCGCTTTGGCTGCGAACACAAAGCCAACTGAGGGATATGAGGTGTACCCATATCTAACTCGTCCGGGCGATATCCACTGCTCGGAGTCCTCACCGTCAGGCTACCCCGCCATTGGTTACATCCACGCGGAGGTGAGCTTTACCTATTTACACGAAGGCGGACGAGATATGCTTGCAGAGACCTATTCCTAGGGACCGTTGTTCCCACACAAGGTGCTAAACTCACCCAACCCCATCTCTGATATGTCAACAATGTGTACACCTTTATAATGCCACTGCCGTGGTTCACCCCGCCTGCGTTGAAGTCCGCTGCTCTGTCGACTTTACAAAAATGGACTGATCCACTTCCCACTGAGTCCGTCCGTTACCAAATCGTACTGTCTGGTTTGGAAGTTGTGTTAGGCGTGTATGCAACCAGTAAGGCTGCTCAAAACTCAAGTCAATGATTAAATTTTTAGACCAACGCAGTACTCATTTTTTGAGAGCAATTGCATCCGCAGGTATTGCTCCAGGAGGGACCATGTGATGGAGAGGACGGGGACGACTTGGAGATGGTGCCACATCAGGTTTACTGTTTGTAAGAACACTTCCGTCGGGGTAGAAAGCAGGATTGAGCACTGCGAGGGTAGTATTTACTCACTTGCGCGTATCTCTTGGTTTGGTTCTGAGCTAAACCTACATCTAAATGCGCTATTTCGAATTGACAAAGGAAATGTTTGAAATCGTCACCAGTGTGACGCATAGAACCGACGCAATATATGGGATATGTGTGGTATGCTTGCTGAGATGACATTTCATTACAGCGGTCAGGACAGGACCAAGTAAAAGGTGGTGTTGAGCAACTGAGCGGCATTAGATGAGCCTGACAGAAAACCGTTCAAACATTCAAACAAGGGGATTTCTGCAGTTTCTTTGTTGCGCTCCGCTATGAATGCTTGAAAGTATCTTGGTTAAGGGTGCAGCGCGAATGATGTTACCACTTTATATTGGTGTGTCCATCCACTTGGTCGACGTTTCTGACTGCTCGAGACCCCATTGCTTTGTCTGTATCGCCGCACTCGCGACATCTAACTCTGTGAACAGCGATGTCAGTATTGGCGACCGACGGCGAGAACGCTTGGTGCTCTGCCGTCTGCGAACTTGGTATTATGCGCAATCTATGCATCGTATCGCACCAACAACTCGTGCCCCTTTGGTCTATCGTCATCTTCCATGGGAGAGGTCCATTATAACTCGTGTTCGCAGCGGAACGATGTAATCTAGTTGTTCTAAAGAAAAAAGAACGTGGACGTCGTCCCAGCCTAGTGTCTCTTACACTCATGGGCACATTTGATCTTATTCCTTGGTTCAGTCTAATTTTCAGGGATTGCACAAAGCTAGTGATAGGAAAGCATATTTCAGAAGCAATTAATGCCACTTTTCACTCGTCTGACAGTCCGTGACTCGTGTTTTTTTTGCTGACAGAGAATCTAGTGGTGATCCCGTATCCCACCTCAATTACAGGTGCTTACCACCGTACGAATACATCCCCTTTTCCTCTTCTTTTACTACATTCTAACCACCTTCAACTACATATAGCAAAGCGCCCACGGCTTGGCTTGGGTAGCCGAGTATTACTCTGACGGTGTCAATGTATTGAATCGGGAGAAGGCAGTGAGCAAGACAGCGACAAACTGCAACTGCGGCGGCAGGATCCTGCATTCACAAGTCACCGAAGACTCCGGCCTCCATCAGAAGGGTTGGAGAACGAGGTCGTCTTCGATGCGAATATGGGGGAGGTACGGACAAGGTCAGAGATAGGGCCTTGAGGAGGGACTTTTTGAGGTGTTGTGAGTCGGGAGGGTTATTGTCTTGACAATCCGTCATTCTGATTTGGGCCTTCTCGGACCGATGGCGGAACGGACCCTTGAAGCGGCCGCGTTAGACTGGGACTACCTCACGATGTCCGCCTTTTTCTATTATCTACCTGGCCCGCTTAACCCAGAAGGTGTGCAATAATTGCGCAGCATTCACATATTATTACTTTACGTCCATTACCGAAGAATTTTCAGCTTCTTGGTGATTATGGTTTGGATCACCGTTGGCAGAACTGAGGTTCTCCGCATCACTTCCGCAGTTCCCCCACTATCTAGAGGTGGCCGTAGTTCAGGGTAAGTTCTTTGGAAAATATTCGTTGGGAGGCGCTGCTGATTCCCGTCATCACGAAATAACTCGGCCATCACTCCAAATTTACGGGTAGGTCGACCACGCGAGGGTATCACCTCAGAGGAATTCTGGTTGTGAAAAAAACACAGTTTTAATAAGTTGAAGTTAGCTTAAACGATGCATTAGAATTGGTGCATATTGACGGCCAGCAGCGGGTTGTCAATGATCCTGCTTGTGCCTCCGGCTAACTACGGGCGTAGAATGGGCGCATGGCGGGAATGCGGTGTTAACCTTAGTGTGGAACTGTTGTGGTCTTACGGCTTCGCGGCTTCTTACTTGCCATGATATGACCATGATCATGATCATAAATGGAGAGTTGTGTACACAATGAACACACTCTCGCATTGCCTTTCGTGACTGCCTCCGTCCCGTATTGTGTAATTATCATACGTTAAGGTTAGTGAATCGCGGATCGTTCTTTGTTCCGAATGACCCTTGAATCAAATAGTTAATTTGCCGGGGAGCAGTCACATATAACTACCAGTGGACCCCAAGGCCAAACCACCGGCAATCTCCCTCTCTTCAAGCTGACTGTGGATTTTCGTTTGTTGCTAAACAGTCGGAAGTTGTTCTTTCTCTCGTATCTGCCATGTCCTCCGACCTACAGTCTGTTTTGGAACTACTCCAGATGAATGGCTATACATCCCGTACGGTCATTCATGCCTTCAGTCAATGATTGATCTTATAAGCAATGCAGTTATAATCATCACTGCTGTGGTATATGATTATTGTAAGATACTCTCCATGCACACTATCATTCTCAAACCCAGATGACCATTTTCACTCTATCACTGCAGGCCTCACCTTTCCGAGAGAGGTAATGTCATCGCGCTCTCAACGGCTTGTTTGTTGGCTGACAACATTTATAGATACACTATGTTTGGGTAAGGAAGCACCAAACAAGCACTGAGTCTGACAGTCCCACAGCGCAGACCCTGGACCGGGTCTCTACAATCTTTGTTCTAGCATGTCAAATCTTCAGGGAACTTCATTGCACATGCCATTCTGAATCGAGTGACGGTTCCATAGGTCCGCTATGTCGGTCTTTGTTGGGCCATGTAAGTCTATGATTGCTGTGATGCATTTGGAATTACACGGCTAACGATGAATCCATGCTCAAGTCTTGGTAGTAGTCTCTGTATGTTCAGATTTAAATTGGAGGTTAGTTGGCTGATCAGATACATTTGTGACAGATGGTACCACATTTATCCCTCGCCAGATCACAGTCAGTTTCTTTGCTTTACACCTTGTTTGTCGTTAACTGCCCTCTTTCTGATATACGTATGCATCCAAATTCAGATTACTGACTGGATTGACAATGGCATTGTTTCTATAGGTGTGAGCACTCTGATTTGCTGCCCTCCGCAATGTGAATATGAGATGTGGATCTTGCGAAGGTGCTATAATCTATCTGGTCGCTAACTGGGAATTCGCGATATTCCTTTGTGCTGCTGATCGTAAGTTATTGCACCGTCTGACTGACTCCATTTCCCCCAACTGTGACCGCAATGACAGTTGTGATGATCCTGCGGGTTTATGCAATGTGGAATCGATCCAAAAGGACCCTTTGGGCCCTCCTATTCATTTACGTGCTACAGGTTATTGTTTCCTTTATTTCGCCAATTTTATATCTCGTTCTCTATATTCACTTCCAACCAGGTATGTCTCGAACCAAACTACATGTGTCACTGCAATCTCACACAGGTGGTCATTCAAGTCCTGCCATCCATTGATTTTTCTCTTTGCAATGGTTCTGTGAACGTGTCAAGTTCATGGCTGGTCTTCGTGTGTGGTGTACTCCGGGTAATCCCCCGATTCGTTCTCGGTGCCACACTTTTAGTTCTCGCTGTCATCCAAACTCTGAAGCAGTCAGTTGAGATGTACAAAGCAACCAGGCAGTGGCAGCCTAACCGGTACATGCAACAACTCGTGAGGGACGGAATTGTTTATTTCCTCGTGTATGTTTTTTGCCTCTCTTTAGTTGCCACCCGTCCCATTCATCTTACTCCCGAATACTCGCACACGAGCTAACCACTCCGATGTTTTTCCCTCGAACTTCTAGGAACGCGTTTTTTAATCTCAATACTTTGTTCCAAATCGCGAACTTGACTACCACCACCACGATAAACGGCACTTCGATACAGTTCTTGGATTTGTTTTCTGTTATAACCATATGTCCCATGATGCCTCGGTTCATTATCAGCGTGCGAGAGCTGTATGACCGTGACGTCCGTCGCCGCTGTCAGGGGATCGACAGTGGATTCGGTGTGTTCTCGCAACCCATTTCCAGTCAAAACGGGGCCATATCTGCGATTGCATTCGCGGAGGTTACCCCGGAGCAGGGTCATATCGTGGAGGGAAACGCGGACGAATCGGAGGCGATGCTGGAATTCGAAGTGATGGGAGATAATACTCGCGAGGTTTGAGCGAGGACTTTGGGGGCAAGCCGTTGATGGATAGTAGAGGTTGGTTGTACTTTGAATGATGCCGCGGATATCTGATTTACCTATGTATATGACTCTTCGTCATCGCTTGGCGATCCTTTCGGCATGAACTCGGCCGCCCGTCCAATCCACTGGAATGAAATGAAATGTCATGTCAGTGACTCAGTTGATAATCATTGCATACAGGACGAGATATCCGAAACCACCTTGGGTTTCGACCTGTCCCATGACTCAGAACAGCACTTTATACGAGCCGCAGGCTCTATACAAAAACACGAGCAACTATCACCTCTCTTTGGTCATCTGGACGACATCCTATGTCAGAAAGAAAACTCTTCTTGATGAACCTGTCGACGTGACCGATACGGTGCCCGATCGCAACAGACAAATCTCTTTATATTGATGACCATCATCGACTGGAATAATGACGGACTCCCCGTGTAATCCAACACTGTGGAACTCGGCTGGAATGACCGGGGAACCCAGGAAGATCTCGAGTAAACGGAAAGTTGTTGCGGAACGGTACTTGCAACACGAAGACGCTGTTAGTCAACATGAACCCCACCCTCTCCTAGCTTCATCCTACTTACCAAGTTTAAAATTGCAGTGTTGAACAAAACGAGCGAGGTGCCCTTGGATGCCCGGCAGGGCTCCGCCTTCGTGCCCAGGCGACGTTTCGGCCGGGGCACTCACTGATTCCTTGAGGATGGTATCCTTTGGTTGTGTCGTATACGCTGTAGTAACTAGTTGTAGCCCTCGAGACACGTGAACGTACTTGTTTCCACAATAGTCGTGTGTCACAAGAAAACAAAGATAATTAGAACGGGTAGCATAGGCCTATCATTCCGCAGACTCACTCACAAGCATTTCTGTCGCAAGACGTAGGAAGAACGGCCTGCAATCAGGCGAGCACCACCACCTCGCTCCGAGCCGAATCCCAATATGGTTTTGGAAACCGCATCCCGCAGGCAGTAATTGGCAGCTGAAGATAACACCACGTTCTAGCGTTTCGGACAGGTGGCCAAGTTGGAACTGGAACCAGATAGATTCGCCGACTATGCTACTAGCCTACGATTTAGCCGTTGTCGACGGTCTACTTGAGGTATTTGTGAGCAGTTCAAACTCCGTCGAACTCAACAATGTCCTGGCTTCCCGTAAGAACCATTCGAGCGGATTTCTGCAGTGTACTTCACCGTTATCGTGGCTTGGAAGAATATTTTCGTCGAACGACAAGCGCTCATACCAACAAAACCGACCAAAGAGGAGTTAAACAGGCAGAGGTGTGCCGGATCCGAGTACTCGTAGTACGTGCTGGATGTACTTTGGCAGCTTTAACACTGTTACATTGACATGACATACATAACATACATGGGCTCTTGGAAGAAATACATGCCCCGGAATATTCAGTTCACCATACATAATTTATCTGCACTCACGTTCAAAAGAGATAAAAATAACATAGCTACAGCAAGGGTATAATCCTGTTCTTGTCCTCATGGCACCGCGTACCACCACAACGTGGTGACACCAACGGGGAACGTGTACGTCGCCTAAACGTCCCTAAATCAGCTGGCCGATCACGCAACTAGTCGGCCGCTGCCACGCTCACCTGCATACCCCTAAACTCGATGGTTGCCGTCACAGGCTGTGGGTTCCACGTCGTGGACGCGCTGTCGTCCCTACCCACCGAGCAGCTCAATACGTTTCCAACCTGGCTCGAGCACACGAAAGGGCGTACCAGTTCAACACGACAATGCTGTATCTGTTCCAGTCGGTCGAGGAGACTCGACCCGTGACATATGCGCCGACGACGAGGGCCCAGTTGAGGTTTCCTCCTACAGTCACCCCTATTCGCTGACCCCACGGCCCCCCACTGTCACGTGGCAAGATGGCCTTAGAAGCCTGAGCCATGGCGTAGAATTCTTGGTTAACACTCCAGGTGCCACCGCTGTTGATTTGGACAACGCCTCGGCATCCGCCACCGCAACTGTTGGATCCAGGGAGCTCAGGGCTGCCAGTACTATCAAGCGCGAGATTCCACATCAGCCCTGTTGAGGACCCATAGTTGATACTGCCGATAAAGCTAAAGAACGCGTCTGTTCGATCAGCGAGAATAATGTACTGTTATTAGACCCACAGGTTGTCCATGTACCACTTGTGTGTCTGTCAGTCTGTATTCACACCCAACGCATTGGAGAACGTACTTTGATGTCACTCCACCAATCGGAGCCGATAGTGCCCGAACACTCCGTGAAGAACACTTCCTAAGGAGAATCTCAGAATAGTTATTGTAGTGATTCAATTCCTGTTCATACCTTACTGGGGTACTGAGAGGTGAATGACGCTTGTTCACTCACACTTCCCGCATAGCAGTGGAAAGAGACCCCATCAAATGCGCTCCCTGCTTGCTGCATCTGGAACAGAGTGAGTCAGCAGCAGCTTCCAATCACAGGTCACTCTCATCACGAACGAGTTGTACAGGGTAATTCGCGGCATCAGACCAGTTGTGTTCGTATCCGATGATCTTGGTGCTCGAGAAGCCATTCGAGTTCATCAGGCTGCGCAATGCGATACCGATCTGTGCTTCTACCGACACTGGCATACTGCATGAAGGGTATGTTGGATTGCTGTTTTCAGGCTCGTTCTGCCAGTGATGCGTCAATTGACCATCACGTTCGTCGTTCGGTCAACGATATCGCACCTGAATTCCGATGGCGTAGACAGGGATTCCTTCGCTCGAGAAGCCTTGAAGACTCTTCAAGAGGTAATTCGCCACTTTAACATACGGTTGTCGGAAACGTCAAGCGAATCAGTTCAAGATCCTCACTGATAGAGATATATGCTGTATTCAAGGAACCGCCGTCCATGGTTCCGCTCTTTATCCACCCAGGCTAATCAGGTAAGACGTCGTGCCATAGATGTGATAATGGCACGCATATACTCACAGGTGACCAGGGAACGACGTGGACTCTCAACCATTGGTTGATCGACAGGATATCTCTGAGGGTCGAAAACACGTAGCTTGGCGCAGCGCCGATGTTGAAGTTGTTGAGGTTAACATCTCCGCTGGTATCGTCGTAGCTATATGCTGTTCAGAATGCATGTAAACAACGTGCTCGGGGTGAGAGAACGAGCCGTACTGTTCGTCGAGAAGTCCGTGGCCCCAAGAGGAACTCGAATGTACGAGAAGCCGGCGGAGTCGGAGCCATCGGTGACTAGACCATCGGAGTGATCAGCGGATCATGTACACGAGGCCCGCATGCGTGCTCACTATTGAATAGATAATCTAGCAATTGCCAGTAGCTGGTTGGGTTCTGGGACTATAAAAGCATTTAATTCGGTTACATGTTTAGCACGCGGGTCTCCTTCTCCGTACCTTGAGAGTGTTTAAAAGGGACGCAGACGAGTCAGCTATTCTCAATGGTTAATCTCCGTTGCGGTGTCGTCAATAGAATGATCACGCACTCAACGTAGCACCGAAGCCATAGATAGTCTGGTAAACGGCCGAGTCGTCAATGACTATATCCGCAGTGCCGATGGTACCGGGCGTCACGAAATTTATCGGATCTGGGGTGGGTTGGAAGTAAGTAAAGAGCTTCTGCCTGTCCCACGTCGTTTGCCACTTTGCGAGAGAAGGGATCCAGATGTAAGTGAAGGCCTGAGCGACGACAAGTGTTCTCGATACATACAATGTCATATATCTGTTGGCAAGCCACTGTGCCCAGGGTTCCGAGCAAAACGACTGTTGACGCCAATTGCATCGAGTCGGTGGCTCAGCAAGGAAGGATTAAGGGGATGAAAGACATACGAGGGCTACTTGTGGGCCATTAAATGCCAAAAAGAATGTAAGGCAATCCAGATGGAATTCGCTCTTTTGGGATGGAAAGAGGCATTCACGGGCTGCGTCCTGAATAGACTTGAGAGAACCATGAAGCGCACAAAGAAGCGGGATGACAGCCGACTTGAGGGTGGCACGCGACTCACGGGGTATAATTGTCCTCTTTGTCCGCCAGCTGGCAAGGGCAGCGCTAACGGATCATCGATCAAGATGGATATCCACCAATACCGCGCCATTGGATTTGAAATACCTGGCATGTGGAATATGGCTGGACAGAGAGAGGAAACGTGGCCCAATCAGTAGCAAAGAGAAAGCAAAAGTCCAACCTAAATGAACCAGAAAAGGTGAAGGACTTGAACGACCAAAAAAGTAGACGGAACCGCCCTCACTTACTATGACCGAGGAAAGTTCCTCCGATGGTAATAAAATACCTAAAGAGAAAAAGAGTAAACGGCGATTCAAAGTGCGTTTACAGAATTTCGCTCACAGCTGTGTAAAGCAACGCACTCAGACAAGTGGCACCTACGTGGGATCTGATTCCGTGGAGAGGCTGGAGTTGGCACAACTTCAGTGACACAGGAAGTGCGACGATCGCGGAACCAAATTGATGCGTGAGGCTACGGGCCCGTGGCGACCTGCGCAAGGGCCTCATCGATCCGTTCCCGAAACCGACAACTGGGGAGACCTGAACGAGGTTGCCATTCCAGCGTAGCGCCACTAACAATCCACGCAGCTGCTCCGAGACGACAGCTCGCGGGACTCGGAAGTAGATCGGAAAAGCTAAACTCAGAGGGCGGTCGAAGTGTCACTAAAGTCTACTATATCAGGACAACTCAACCGTAGGGCTAGGGCCAGCCAAGTCACATTGTAATAGACACCCCTGGGCACATCAACCGGAATTCCAGCTCGGGGATATCTGTGTCTAACAAACGCTAGCGTTCAACGTTCAAGGAGTACATAGTTGACACGAGGATACGCGTGATACGTATTCACATGTCTATCAGAACAAACCAAGCAGGTCCTCCTGTGGTTTCTGGGTAGTGGTCGGGGCCGCGAGGTTTTCTACTGGAGGAGAGGTAACATGACTCCCGCCGGGTGGTGACATGGTCCCCAAACCACCAAAAGCATCCTCTATACCAGCATTGCCCCCACCGCCCGCCCCACTTGCACTCATTTCCCCAAAGATTGATACTAAATCGTCCAGCGGATTTGCCGAGGCTCCAGACAGGAAATTTGTCGCAGCAGGCGAGGAAGGTAGGATCTGCGTTGCTGCAAGACCAGAGGGCTGCCCTTCTTGCGTGGGAGTATCGTCGAAATCGAGTAGGTTTTCCGCCTGTTGGCCAGCTACGACTGTTTGGAGCGCCTTTTGCGCAGTGAAGCGATCGTCTGATAGTCTGTATGCTATACTCAGCGGAGAACTCGACAGACAAAGAAAACTACGAACTCTGATCCCTTGCGCTGAACCGAGTCCGCACCTATCCGGCCATGGCCGATGAATGTCTCAGCAGGCTTATGGTAAACGCTAGCCAAACTTGAGACCTCTCCCAGGAGTTCTTCTAATAACGCTGGTGGCACCGTCGTTCGCGGAATCGATATCGGAGGTCTGTGTGCCAGAACGACGGCCTGCGAGTCCCATATATTCGTCAGCTCGGCCCCGCAAACGCCGTTTGGAAAGTATACCTTCGCTGCACCAGGATCCGTGGACAACAATCTCCAGTAGATGTACGCTCGGTCGCGTACGTCAGGCGAGTCACAATCTTTCGTTGCTGTGTTCAGCACCCGTTGCACTACACCCTGTGACGAGTCAGGCTTCTTCAAGAAGAGTTTGACAACTGCTGTCAAAGTTTGCAGTTGCACCTAATAAAGCCTCAGTAGCGGTACTCATCATCAGCTTACAGGCGGTGCGCACCTGATACGATTCCTCGGTGAACGTGTCCACAAATGTACTCAAGAGTTCGTCTGCGTTATCGATTTTCTCCGCGTATTCCCCTATGATCCATATCAGCGATGCTTTCGCTTCTGGCTCATCCAGCTCCTCAAGGTTGGCACACAGTGTGGGTATGACGCCCTCGTAGGTCAAAGGATACTTCCGGAAGATGTCCTGTGTTATTCTCGTTAGAATGTGCGACTCATATTCACCTCATAGACCGTGCGCACCTTCATCACCACCACGGCTTCCTGGACAACGTAGCTCACGCGTGTTCCGATGAGGTCCAACAGCACATTGACGCATCGTTCAGCAGCGCTCTCGATGCTAATGGCAGTTTGCCCTATTGCTTTGATGCTCTTCCGTACGAAATCGACGTCAACTTCCGAAGCATACCTGTCAAGGCAAAACTCAACAGTTGAGAAGCGGGAGCAGAGAGGACACTGACTCCTTTAGCTCGCTCAAGAGTGCATCCACGTTGTTATCGTTCGCTAACCGCACCATGATGTCCAGCTTCTCGACCTTGACGTACAGTGGATCATTATATTTGCAGAAAAATACTCTCATCTCGTTGGAGAGCAAGTCAGACTGTTTTTGGAGGAGAAGGTTGACGTTGCGCAACGCAACCCATTGAACCTCTGGAGGGGATGATAAGAGGGTAACTAATGGCGGTGCCATCTTGCGGATCAGCTGCTTTGAGAGCTCCTCTCGTCTTATGCTACGCATGTGTATCATAATCACCTGAGCAAATATATGTCAGAGCAATGGGTGTGGTTTCAGTCAACGCACTTTGACAGCTGCGAGTACAACACTTCCATTGACGTGCTGGAATTGAGGGACGACGCGTTCACAAATGTGTTCGCTCTCTTTGTCATCGTGGGCTGTATAACGTGCCAAGGCATTTAGGATTGCAACACGACCCCATTCTGAGCATTCGTTTAGTGCGATCAATAGTTTGTTCAGGACTGATGGCGTGATAGTAAATATAGCTGGGTCAGAGGGTGAGGGTGGGGGATGGCTTGAGGTGGCGATTGTATGGATATCCGTCAAGGCTGCGACTGTGTTCGCGACGACCTATGCGGTTGTCAGCCACAGATCCACGCTCAGGACAAACAGAACTCACCATGGGATTACTGTCCGAAACCATCTCGTGCAGTCGTTCGAGGAAACCATTGTCGATGACGAGCTCCGGTTTGAGGTCATACAACTTGGCGACACAGAGTGCGGCTGTCTTGCGAACGTAGGGGTTCTCGTCCTTGAGAGCACGTTGTAGTGGATCACATAGATAATCGATGATCTTCTCAGCGCGCAAACAGCCCATCGTTCGGATGGAGAGAGCTCGAACGAGAGGGTTAGGATCTTCGGAATCCTTGACGAACGTATTCACGGCCAATATGACGAGCTCGGGTTGGGTCTTTGCATAGTTCATGAGATATAGGTACACGAGTTTCTTCTGTTCGAGGTCGTCTGTCTGCATGTTTTTGAGGACATCGGGAAAGAGACCAGACACGTCTGTCCGGAATGTAGGTTGTCGTGTAGGATATCCAAGATAGATTGTCGCACCTTTACCGACGGTCATGGATGCTATGACTTTCTTAATTGCATCCTTGCGTTTATCGCGGTATTCGCTGTTGAGATCGACGCTGAGCTCGTAGTTTTCGCCTTTGCGCGGTGCTCGTATGCTCATGGACGTTGGAGTGCCGGTGGTAGTACAACTTTCAGCTTGGTGCGCGGAGCACGAATACAATGGCGTCCGAGTAATTTGTCGTGATCGTGTAGATATCGACGTCCGGTGCCGCCGACAGTGGTGGTAACGAAACAGCTGTGATATGCATGCGGGGTCTCAACATGTCCGACACTGCTTCATGAAACCAGTAATTCACGATCTATGTACCTCAATTTTCTCAACGTCTCGAATGCAAGTCTAGATGAAAACAATTGCAAAACGCAATCACCTGCGCAGCCATGATAGATCCGTAACTTGGCCAATTAATCCATCTTTTAGGTGATACCTTCCTGCGGACTTGGACAGTTTAACCAACTCATGCCTACCCCTAGACGCCTGTTAGTCGAGGAGATATTGATCCCGTCTCGAGAGGCGGCCTTCCCGATCACGACGAGTAAAGGTAATAAAGCGAGTCAATTCATATATCCTGTAGCCATTTGAAGATCATGATTCAAAGGAAAAAGTCGTGCATCGCTTCTCGATCTGACCCAAGGCCTCGAGAGTTCTGACAACAACGTGAAGTAGAGAGAATTTTATACCTGTGTGGTACGAGCAAAGGAGACTTTCATAGGATGAGTGTTGATCAACATGCCAGGATATATGTTGCTCTCACCCGAGCAAACCCAAGGCGCGATGACCGAACGCCAAGCGTTCGAGAGTCATCTATAGTCTTGGCGCGGACGGTGCTAGTTGGAATCCAATGTGCATAACTGGGAAGACACTAACGGTTTCAAGTTATTCTATCCGATAGTAAACTGTGGTCCATCTAGTGGTTCGAAGACTGTTTTTCCTATCATCAATGTCGTCCGACGAGTGCCCTATGTTACCTCGTCAAATTTTACATGTAGTATACTCACACAAGCTTCGCAAAATGTACATCCTCTTGTATGGAGGCGCTTGGTGTCACTGTGCCCTTGCAACAGTCCGTGAAATGTATAAAATCAGTATAAACTACGGATGACATTTGCCAGAGCGTGTAGGTGTGCTATGAGTCATAGCGCTCAAGGGTATACCATTTAGTGGTAACTTATAAGGGGTAACCAAATTGATCTGGAAGATCATCGCCGTTTCGGGCGATGTGTTTTGACTCGCTAATTTGGTTCCCGAAAAAGCCAGTCTCATCTCACCGTGACTTTCTGCATTGGTACCACCACGATGTCGGTTGATTCCCACCATGCTGAGGCCGTAAAGGTCCTTGTAAACGGCGAGAACGACATCTCGGACCGCAAGATCTTGATTCTGTACGCAACGGAAACAGGAACGGCGCAAGATGTCGCTGATCGGATCGCGAGAGAATGCCGCAGGGGTCACTTTCAATGTCGTGTGTGCAACATTGGGTCTTATCCCCCAGTACGTAACTCGCAGGCCTCTTGGTGATTCATTCCCATCTTTTTCTCTTAGGAAGGATTGATCTCGGAACCCCTCGTGATATTTGTGGTCGCCACCATGGGGTCGGGCACAGAGCCGCGTGCTATGACGCCCTTGTGGAATTCTCTGCTACGATCAGATCTGCCCGACGATTTATTCGAAGACATGGACTTTGCTGTCTTTGGGCTGGGTGATTCTGTCTATGAAAAATTCTGTTGGCCAGGAAAGAAATTGGCTCGTCGGCTAACCAATCTCGGAGGACGTGAATTCTGTCCTAGAGGGGATGGGGACGACCAGAATCCACTTGGGTAGGTCTCCAAGCTTGACAGTGGTACGTGGAGTTGCTGATCGGGAATCCAGCATAGAAGGTGCACTAGATCCGTGGATAGAACAGCTAATCGTGAAATTGCTGGAGCTATACCCGTGTGATAATTCACTCGAAGTACTTCCAAAGCTTCGGAGACCCCCGCCTCGCGTGAAGACAGTCACTCTCCCACGGGAGACCAAATGTACAGACCCTCTGGATGCTGATCAGAAATATTGGGACGTAACGGTTCAGTGTAACCGCCGAATCACCGCAGACGATTGGTTTCAAGACGTTAGGCATCTCGAGTTTCTCTCAGAGAGAGACCTAGAGTGAGCGAATATCTCATCTGTTAGTCTATACTGACCTTCGTGATATAGTTATCTTCCAGGAGATGTTGTTATCATTCATCCCATTGCCCTGGCCTCAGAGGTGGATAGCCTACTGGTGTCCATGGGATGCGCGAATACCGCAGATGAACCTTTTTCCGTCACCCACGTGATGAGAGGTGCGTGCTTAACGGTTTCCTCGCATTTTGCTCACTCACACACATAGATCAATCGCTACCTGAACATACGCCTCAGGTTACGACGCTTCGCAAGCTTTTTACTCGTTATCTTGATTTCAATGCAGTCCCTCGTCGTCCCTTCTTCGAGCTGCTTCGATGGTTTGCGACCGACGAAATGGAACGGGAAAAACTGGATGAATTCGTTTCTAACGAAGGCGCCGTAGGTCGTCCGTCGCGGACAATGTTTACAGACTAACTATCACATAGGACGAGTTATACGAGTACTGTCAACGGGTAAAGCGCACCATCAGAGAGGTGCTAACCGAGTTCCGGTCGGCACGAATACCTAGAGACTATGTCTTTGATTTGTTCCCTCCCCTTCGACCACGGCAGTTTTCGATATCAAACTCTCCGAAAGTATGTTCTGTGCGTTGCGACGCTTTAATTATTTACAGAATCACACAGAAGCATCCCCGTGAAATTCATTTATGTGTTGCAATCGTCAAGTATTGTACGAAGCTTAGGGTACCTCGAAAAGGTGTCTGTACAAGCTTTCTTGCCGCACTTCAACCTGGTCGGTGAGATATCTTCCCCCTGAAGATAATCCATACTGAGCTTCGCTGGTGTCCTTGAGGCGACAAATTGCGTATTACCATCCAAAAAGGTTTGGTATCGCTCCCGAATGATCCCCGAACACCGGTTATATGTGTTGGTCCTGGTACCGGTATTGCTCCAATGCGAGCAGCCATAGAGGAGCGTGTCCATGCAGGATCTGAAGGTCGGTCCCTTTGAAACGCTCCGTGCACGTAATTTCTGACACCGTCCAGCTACGCAACTTTACTTTGGCTGCCGATCGGCCTCGAAGGACCATCACTATGGTGCGGAATGGGAAGCCTATGCAAAAGCAGGCAAAATCACATACCGCGTTGCATTCTCGCGCGATGGTCCCGAAGGCACGAAGAAAACATATGTTCAGGATCTTCTGCGACAGGATAAGGACAGAGTGTGGGAGCTTCTGGGAGTGCAGCGAGGCACATTAATAATATCTGGGTAAGTAACAACATGAGGCCAGCAGCAAGGTTGACGAAACAGGTATATCATTCAATGCAGGTCTTCAAACAAGATGCCTGCTGCAGTACGCCAGGCCGTGAAGGAAGCAGTGGAAGAATTTGGAGACATGTCGACAAAGGATGCAACAGACTTTGTTTCTGCGATGGAGCGCGAGGGGAGAATCATCGAGGAGTGCTGGAGTTGAGAAAGCTGGGCACACCAAGCGTTGGGAAAACAGTACTTAGTTATCGATCTGCTTTGCTTGAAGGTTTGGTCGCGTCGCTTAGTCGAAAGTTCCCAGCCGCTAAAGTCCCCGCTGTCATCCACTTAGTACTGTATCCGTGTTGGCTCCGCGGACGATTCCATCGCAAAGCGAAATGATTGAAACGATGCTCGTCCGACTATCCGGTCAGTCGATAATCGTAGAGACTTTTGCCAGTTCTGCCGACGCGTCGAATTTGTCCAAGTCCATGTCATACCAGGCTTTGGCTCCTCCAACTTGAAGAGGTCCGCCGCCACCTTCGAAGCAACTGGCACGTTTTCTCGTCCAAGTCTGCGGTCGTCACGCAATGCGCCTTAACAAATAATCGGCGATGGGGGGGTTAAGTTCTTGCCAGCAATTTGACGTTTGTTGCGATGCTTGTAACGGTACGATTCAACTTCAAAAGTACGGCTATTGGTGACCATGATATTTGTGCCCAGGACTGGACCCAAGTTAGGTTGTAAAGGGGAGTTGTTCCATCTTGATTTGTCTTCTTTCGAGATCTCATTGTGCCAGGTGCAGTCCTGTGCCAAGAGTTACGAGCACTGGTGGGCCATGACCCTATCCCTGACTGACTATATCTGTAGCAGCCTCGTGCCTCCAGTCGTGCCAAGGTTCTCTGTTGATAAGAGTATAGGTCCATCCTGTGCTGTTCGGACCTAGAGCGTCGAATCTAGGATAATTTTTTGCCACAGATCGATGGATATAAGCACAGAGCCTACATGTGTTTTGTACCTTCCTTTCTCCATCAACGCCTCACTGTCTAACTCCAAACTCATTCTCAACATCGTTCATCGCTCAAATGTCTCACTCTGCCCTCGACTCCGGGGACCTTTGTAGACTGGAGTATATCGTCACGCATGTATTTTTCCCCCTCAAGCTCCCCGACGGGGATGACCAAAGTGTCCACAATGACCGTTCTCTAACTGGAGCAATCGCTTCTGCTGCGCATATCTACTCTAACCACGTCGACAAAGCCGACCTGCCCCAGTGGCATCACGTCTTGGGAATGTTGGACAATCTGCAGGCCACTGTTCAGTTTGAAAGCCTGGACCAGTTTCAGACCATTTCCCAGTTCAGCAACATGAACGTAGGAGGTAAGGTTTCGAACCTCTACGGTATCCCGGAAACTCACAATGCGTAGATATCCTTGCATTTCTCATCCAAGCCCAAAATGTGGCGGTCGTTTTCAGGAAGCAGAGGGATGTCACGATCTTCGAGTCATTCGAGGTATCCCCGAAGACTGAGGATGTGATGGCTACACAAGGAAAGCTCATCTGCTCATATCCTGGGCCGGCCATCGAGATCCCCAATACCGTGTTTGACGACGAGAGCTTTCTTTCTGAATTAGTCAATTTCCTCGTTCACATGAACGACGATATCCTTGATGCAGCTTCGGAAAGTCGAAAAGCGGAGTCTACTGTTCTCGAAACCCGAGAAACCACCCACCCGCGTTATATCACTGAATTACTCACTGGCATCTTGAGAAGTGTCGGTCGCCCTGCCGACGTCGTTCGCATCAGCAAACGTGTGGGTGATGACGTCGTGTGGAACAACTCGAAGTTGCCGTGGCGGCGGTCGTCGCTCTGGCTTCTCATCAGAGTTGCCCTCCAGACCTCACTGGATCGTTCTACTCTCGAGCATGGTGCCTACAAGAGATTCATGCTATTCTTTATGTGCTGCCTTGCGGAGGAAAAGAACTGTGCAAACCTCTCCAATGATACACTCCACTGCATGTCCACCAAAATGAGTCGACGCTTGCGGAAGTTCGGCTCTTCCGCTCCAGACTGGCTCTCGCACACCGTATTGCATGCATGCAATTCCATCCGATCGACGCTTGGGAAGAGGTGGGAACGAGTACAGGCTATTCAGAGTGTATCACCATTCTGGATTCCCTCTCAGCCCGATCTAATCCGAGACACTCGACTGTCGCTCTTGAGTAGTGGAGACTACCTTCGCCTCTCTCTCGCCAATCATAACATTCGTCCTCTTGACACCCCTTTCAACCCCGAACATCGTCCTCGAGGTGTTCTTGATGACTTTTTGACCTCTGACGGAGCCTTCTTCGAGGAGGCATACCATACTGAATTTCACGTTACTCTCTACGATGTCGAGTGGGCGGTTGAGCAGAACATTGATGCCTGGGTTGATCGGGTGACAAACAACGACGAAGCTTGCGAGAAACTGGAGATCTTGGCAAACCAATACTCTTCGAGTGCGTTGACAACGTACGCAAACAATCCAGAACTCCTGTCGATCATGATGTTGACGACCATTGAGCTTTGGATTGCACTCGACAAAATAGCTATCAAGGAAATACCCATGCTTTCGGAGTATTCTCCGGAGGTCCCGACAAGTCTTCTGGAGGTTCTCTTGCTTTGCAAGACAGGGAACCTCCGTCGTCTTCGCCAAGCACACGAATACCTCTCTCATCGCCACTCCCGATCACGAAGTTGGTGGTCGGTGTTTACTCCGACAACTACTGCAGACAACTTTGCCGTCCGTTTTTACAGAGGTTCTTCACATCTTCAGTATCTCAAAGCTCAAATTGAGGAAGTAGCACGGCGCGAAGTTCGTGAAAAGGTTGCCGAACTCGGGAGAGCGAATGCTAGTCATTTAGAACATCAGAAACAAGCTGCTAAGCTTGATCATCATTACTCCGTTAATCGGGATGGCGTCAAATATCATGCCTTCCATCAGTGCAGCAAGTGCCACATCGAAAGAGAACTCAAGAACATGGAAATAACCATTCACGAGTGGCCGTTGCCGGCCGAGCAGCTCCGCGCTGAGGCTGTCGTGTTCGAATTAGATTGTCCAATCTCTTTCAACATGTGGCGCACTGCCACATTCCATCTCTTGGTCAACCTTTGTTCGCCATCCGTTGAGCCAAAATTTCCCTATATTCAGCTCAGCGGATATGCCGCGCTTCAGCCTTACCTTGTCCAGCATCCGAGATCCCGGATCTCCCTCGCTTCCGACACGAAACCATTCGTTGTCACCCATTACGGCAAAACGTCCATTCCCACCACACAGGAACGGGTCTGCGTCAAAAATGGGTTGACATTCTATGGCTTTGATAGCGATGCTTGGATTCCTGTCTTCGAGGTGTTGGGTTGTGTCGACATCAGCAAGTATTGCACGTACCAGCTTCAAAGCAGATCATACCAGAATTTGCAAAAATATGTGGATGCCA
>QFEM01002163.1:0-12107 GCA_003316205.1 Boletus bicolor
AATCACGTTCTTTCACTGCTATTTGTGTTGTTGTTGATCGCTTCTCCAAAGAAGTGGTCTTTATTCCTACCACAGACACTTGTTCTTCCGCGGATTTAGCCACACTTTTCAGGGATCATGTTTGGTGTATACATGGACTCCCTTCTTCACTCATTTCAGATTGTGGACCCCAGTTCGTGTCTCCTTTCACTCAGGAGCTGTGCAAACTCCTTGGAATTCATCAGAAGATTTCCACTGCATATCATCCTCAAACTGATGGACAGACAGAGCGTGTTAACAGAGATCTAGAGCAATATCTCCGCGCTTACGTAGGAAAGAAGCAACACAACTGGGCAGATTGGTTGAAAATGGCACAGTTCTCCCACAACAATACCGTTACAACTGCCACTGGCGATATTCCCTTTAACGTTACTCGCAATTACGCCCCTCACATAGGCTTTGAAGGGAAATTGACTGGCTTTGTGGGAGAAATAGGCTGTTCTCACAAGGAAATAGAAGCGGCTTTAGAAGAGTCACGCGATAGAATGGTCGCCGCTTCGGAGAAGAGACGTTCAGAAGCCCCGGATTATTCTGTTGGTCAGCAGGTCTGGCTATCCACAAATAAATTAAACCTCCCGTATACGGCAAAGAAGCTTACACAAAAATGGATCGGACCCTACATTATCTCCGCGGTCCTTCCTAACGCCGTTACCCTTAAACTTCCCCGCACCATGTGAATTCATCCCACGGTTAACATCTCTCGTGTAAAACCTTATCGGGAAACTTTACCTGGACAGCCCAAAGTCCGTCCCGACACGATTGAGGTAGATCAAGAGGGCGAAGAACAATTCGAGGTTGAATTTATCGCGGCTTCACATCTAAAGAACAGGAAATTGGAGTATCTAGTACATTGGAGAGGATACGATGAAACCAATCGTACCTGGGAATTGGCCGACATCATTAACACTGCTCCGTTGGCAGTTGCCGCCTTCCATCGGAAGAATCCATCCGCTCCCCGCAAGATCCGCGGTCTTACCATTTCCTCATTCGCTTCTCTATTTACTCCTTTCGAGAACCTCACTGAAACCGTTCCTTCCACGACTCACCTGGAATTTGAGTCCTAAAAAGGGGGTAGTGTTATAATATGAACATTTTCAAACTTTTTCGGACTTCAACTTTTCTTCTTTCCAGTCACGTGATCTGTACACGTGACTGTGGGAACCAGCACATGATTAGGTCTAGAACCTATGACATCATACCTCATGATACCTGCACTCTTTTAATTTCCGCTCTTCCCACACAGCCCCATTAATCTCCACTTCTTCCTTTCCCGTGCCTGGCTTCTCTCATCAGTCTATTTATGGTATTTCCTCCCACGCATAGCATGGTCTGTGCGCGCACCTGTAACATATATAAGCTAGACACTTGCAACTGGAATCCCCAGTCTAATCCACTTTGTTGTTTGCTCTACTGGTCATTGCCTGAGGGACTTGTTCCTTCTTGTAGGCCTGCATCAACCGGATCCGGACTACTCCTCCATCCTCTTCTCTTTCTTCGCCAGGACACGTGTAGCCTGCGAGACGTCGAGCCTTGTGGTGTTTCTGTCGTTCGTGATAGTTCATAACACACTTCAACCATCGCGCAATCACTGATGCTACCAACCTCACCACAACCCCACTACCACAACGAATCACCTCCCCCCCAACCTCCTCATGACGCCCACCACCAACCCTTCCCACACCCACGCTGCTGCTGCCACCATGGCATTACATGCTACCGTGCTACCTGCACACACCCCCACTGCTGCTGCACAATTTGTGCCCCCCCCTGCTGCAGCTGCATCATGCACGCCAACCCCCCCACTGCTGCTGCATCACGAATGCCAACCCCCCACTGCTAACACACATCGCGTGCCACCCCCACTGCTGCTGCTTTATGCATGTCATCCCACCGCTGCTACACACCCTGTCTCATTTTGCTCGTCACTGCACCCAACCCCACATGCTCTCCCAAACTCCCTCACACACGCCACACGCACTCACGCATCCCACCTGATCACCATAACTCCACCACACCAGCTGCAACAGGGACAATTCAGCAGAGCCCCCATAGACCACGGTCGTCAGCCAGTACGCCACACATACCAATGCTCCCCCAGGTCCACCTCCCTGTGCCAACCCAACGTGAGAGGCCCATGCACCACCAGACGGCAGTCGTACTCCAGAGACCAACAATGCTACGGCACCAAAACAACCCCCCCTCGCAAACACTCATCGTCCCCCAGACCGAGCAACAACTATGACGGCAAAGCGACCCGACCTTTTCGTGCCGCCCGAACCCCCCCAGTTTGCCCCAAATGCCTTGGCCGACACGACGAACGCCCCGACAAACCAGCCTGCAACCTCTTGTATCTCTGGGATAATTCCGAACCCACCGCCTGCATCCATGATCAACAAGGCCATCTCCTCAACAAGAGCAGCCAAGTCCTCTGCTGGGACTTCCAGCACCCCCGGGGATGCTCGGCCAAAGGACACATTCACAAATGTTCTGGATGTGGCGACGTGTCTCATGGAGCTCAAGACTGCCCCCACCGACAACACGTTAGTAACCCGCATGTGAAGTAGCGCAGTGACACTCTACAAACCCACAGGCTGGCAGTCTCTATTGATAGCTTATGATCTCCTTAATAAGTACCCAGACGTGGTCTCTCAGCTAATTCATGGCTTCGATGTACACACACCCCACATTACCCGCTCCTTCTCACCCCCCAATAACGTGTCCATACTCACTCACAAACATGCCTTCGACGAGATAGTTGAAAAGGAATTCGCTAAACAACGGTACATAGGCCCCTTTGACAGATATGAATTAGAAAGGATACTGGGACCTTTCCAATCCGCCCCAATGAACATGATACCCAAACTGGGCAAACCGGGCAAATACCGACTAATACAGAACTTATCCTTCCCGCACACACCCACCACAGATGAAGTGACATCGATCAACTTACAGGTCGATTCCTCCAAGTTCCCATGTACCTGGGGTACCTTTCACACAGCATGCTCACTAATACATTCATTACCACCAGGAGCTCAAGGAGCGACCAGAGATGTGGCCAAGGCTTATTGCACCATCCCCCTACATCCATCACACTGGCCTGCCTTAGTAGTCCGAACTAACAATGACCCACCCACTTTCGCGATAGACACAGCACTCTGCTTCGGATACAGACCATCAGCAGGAACCTACAGCAAACTGCGTGATGTGAGTGTGGACATCCTACGAGTGGCAGGAATCAGACCGATCCTAGCATGGGTGGACGATCACCTCTTCTTGAGAATACCCTGCCCCACCGTGACTCAATACAACATTTCTCGAACAGCCCAAGCCCTAGAGATCGCCAAGAACGGTGGCGCCATGCTAGACAACAGCCAAATCTGGTTCAAAGGAGCAATGCTCGCCGACAGTACACATGCCGAATTCATGGAGAGCTGCCTCTTCCCGGTGAGGGACCTCAACTCGAATACCTTGGGCGTGGGAGCATCAGATCATTATACGTACATGTTCGAGCACATTGACTGCATATCGGACCAGCTGGGAATCCCCTGGAAACTGTCCAAGGACACCCCTTTCTCCTCCAAATCCACGTACATCGGCTTCAAATGGGACCTTGAAGAGAAGACAGTCCAACTCACATAACACAAATGCGATAAGTATATTGGTGTGATACGCGAATGGCTACAATCAACAGCCCACACCCTCAAGGAGGCCGAAAAGCTATTCGGCAGGCTATCGCACGCCTCATTAGCCATACCCAAAGGAGCCGCTTACATCACATCCCTGCAGGCGATGCTCGGCATCTTCAGCAATTCCCCGTTCACGCCACACAGGCAACCACAAGGCACCATCCACGAACTAACGTGGTGGCTACAGGCTCTCACCTCCAAACCTCCCATCCCAATCCCAATCCACACTACCACCCTCGACATGGGTGCCTTCTCTGATGCCAGCTCCTCCCACAGCCTCGCAATCATCATCGGCAACAGATGGCGCGCATGGCAGCTACATAAACACTGGAAACGAGACGACCACGACATCGGGTGGGCAGAGAGCATAGTGCTCGAATTCCTCGTCCGAGCCCTTCTGACACTACCCCTTTCCAGCCATCCACTCCAGGTTCATTGCGACAACCAGGGAGTTGTCGAAGCATGGCGCAAAGGCAGGAGTCACAACAAATCTACCAACTCCACCTTCAGATGGATTCACACCCTCCTGGCAACCCCTCTCCATCAGCTCTTCCCCGTCTACGTCCCATTCGAAGCCAACCCAGCAGATGGTCCATCACACAGCATCCATCCCCCCGCTGAACTTGAGGTCCCGCAAATCACAATTTCCGATGCCCTCACCAGCCTTGTCTTCGACACCAACGACCCAAGGTGCGACCACCTCTGCATCTAGAATCAACTTCAGCCATTTACCCCCTGTACCTACAACATCCGAGCCTCGCCCCCACACACCCAGCAATGCTGCCCACGCCACACCCACCCCTCTAGCCACTGAACCACTTTGCCCATACCCCTCTAACCTAATGCCTGTCCCCTCAGATCTACGGCCCTCGTGCCCATCTAAGGACCGACTAGCATGCTGGTTACCCCATCCAGCGTCACTCGAGCAATGCCTCAGCACTAACCTACCACGCGACGCAATGGAGCGGGTCAAGTCAGTCACACTGCAGGGTTGGGCCGAAAGCATCCGAGCATCGTACAGCGCTGGCTTACTGATATACCACATCTTTTGCGACAGCAGACACATTCCCAAGACCAACTGAGCACCTGCAAGTGCAACATTAATTTCTTCATTCATATCAGTGCTGGCTGGCACGTACTCAGGCAAGGCAATACACAATTACGTCTACGGCGTCAGGGCGTGGCACACACTCTACGGATTACCATGGTTGCTACACGAAGACCAGATCAGTACCATGCTAAAGGGAGCAACTAAGCTTGCTCCGCCCAACACTCGGCAGGACAAGCAACAACCAGTAACTCCACAAATGATTGCTGCACTCCAGACCACACTCATCCCAGATGACCCCTTCGACACTGCCTTTTATGCATGCCTCACAACGACCTTGTTATGACTCTATCGCGAATAACAAAGAACACCACAAGGCTCGACTACTCGCAGGCTACACAGGTCCTGGCGATAAAAGAAAAGAGGATGAAGGAGAAGTCCGGATCCGGTTGATGCAGGCCTACAAGGAAGAACAAGTCCTCCAGGCAATGACCAGTGAAGCAAACAACGAAGTGGATTAGACTGGGGATTCCAGTCGCAAAGTACCTAGCTTATATATGTTACAGGTGCGTGCACAGACCATGCTGTGCATGAGAGGAACTACCATAATTAGACTAATGGGAGAAGCCAGGCATGGAAAAGAAGTGATGGAGATTAAAAGGGGCAGTGTGAGAAGAGCGGAAATTAAAAGGGTGCAGGTACCATGAGGTATGACGTCATAGGTTCTAGATCTAGTCATGTGCTGGTTCCCATGGTCATGTGCACTGATCACGTGACTAGAAAAGGAAAGAGTTGAAGTTCGAAAATGTTTGAAAATGTTCATATTATAACAGACCTTCTATTCAGCCACTCGAGTAGGTGAATTCACCCTTCACCGCGTCGACACCTTCAACCCGGGCCTGCACATTACCCCTGCAGCCGTCAGAGATGACGTTGACTGCAATGGCCTCCGCACCAAGGTATTCAGCCTCCCCCACACCAAATCTAGCCCGACCGAAGAGAAAGTGCACTGGGCGAAACAACAGGGCCCCACAGACCCCCAAGATGCCTTCGAACGTCACTTCGCGGTCAACAACCCCCCACTAGACGGCCCTCTGTTCGCATACCAGAAAGGCACAGGTCACAGACCACTGACCAGACAAGCTTTCATCGCTCGCCTGTCATATCCCATAAATCTCCACGAATCCACCTCTGACACCTCCGACACCTCCGGTGCTGTACGCACCAACTCCGGACCTATATCGTCTATATCGCAACTCCAGTCCCCCGGAGTTGCCCCTCCGTTTCATCTATCCTGTAAAGTACATTTCCAATACTTTCGTTATACTCTGTTCACCCTATGCCCTGACTTCCCCATTATCCCTGACTCCGTTGTAGTTGCCCGCTGACCCTTCGGTTAGTTTCCTCTGTCTTGTTACTCACCCTAGAAAATACTCGTCCCCTCGAAAATACTTGTACCTCCGGACTTTAGTACTCCGTCTTCCGTTTTACCTCTGTATATAAGCCTTTGTATCTAGTATTGTAGTTCAGCTAGATAATCGACTTAGACACCGGCTATTCCCCTTCTAAATCATCTCCACCCCTCGTAACCCTTAAAGTCAATTGTATTGTTTATCTCCGAGCCTCCGTTCCGAAATCCAAGGACCCGATCAACAGCAAGGGCGCACCACATACGGTGAAGCCAACGTCCTTATTCCTGCAAACTCCGGAGTTCCGGAGTTACGCCCGGAGATTGTCGGCACGGTCTTAACATCGCCTCAACAAAGCAGCTAAAACAGCCGGGCTCGACCAAGTCCACGGACATGGCATACGAGTAGGCACCACACTAGAATACTTACTACATGGCATACCTTTCGACATCATGAAGGTCAAAGACAGATGGGCGAGCAACACCTTCCAATTATACCTAAGGAATCACAGCCAGATCCTGGCCCTGTACATGCAAGCCATGCCAGCCAAAACTGCACTCAAGTTCACAAGAATCGCTATGCCACCAGTGCGCTGACTTTATCTGTGAGTACCACCCTCCTACCACCGGGGTCCTGAGCTTCGCTTCGTAGCGTCGGATTCTCCTAGACAGTGGAAACACAGCTGACGCTCGAGACCAGGGTAGATCGCGACCAGGAGGCGCTGCGCGCCTTTGCTGTTATAATATGAACATTTTCAAACATTTTCGAACTTCAACTTTTCACTTTTCCAGTCACGTAATCAGTGCACGTGACCATGGGAACCAGCACATGACTAGGTCTAGAACCAATAACATCATAACTCATGGTACCTGCGCCCCTTTAATTTCCGCTCTTCTCACACTGCCTCTTTAATCTCCATTGCTTCTTTTCCCATGCCTGGCTTCTCTCATCAGTCTATTTATGGTAGTTCCTCCCATGCATAGCATGGTTTGTGCGCGCACCTGTAACATATATAAGGTAGACACTCGTGACTGGATTCCCCAGTCTAATCCACTTTGTTGTTTGCTTTACTGGTCATTGCCTGAGGGACTTGTTCCTTCTTGTAGGCCTGCATCAACCGGATCCGGACTTCTCCCCCATCCTCCTTTCTTTCGTCGCCAGGACACGTGTAGCCTGCAAGACGTCGAGCCTTGTGGTTTTCTTTGTCGTTCGCGATAGAGTCATAACACTTGGATTAGACTGTCATACACAATGCTCAGACCCTAGAGCTAAAGGGAATATATTCAGGATTTGCGCATACCTGCCCCAAGGTCTCTACAAAATTAATTAAAGACTCTGCACTGCTCGCTGGAGCTTTCCGTGACTTTTCATTTCTCTACGCCCGTGCCTTTAGGGTGTGCCTTGAGTGGCAAGCTTTTGTCGTGTTAGTATAGAAATTTCGAAGTCCCTCCTTGAGGTGATAGCGCACGTGGGTCGAGCCACGTTTGCATAGGACGACATCGGATCACAGCCGTCGTGCTGCCGGTGGCTGAGTCATTACCGTAACAAGTAGTCAGTATACATAACCAGGGTCTCTGCGGTCACCTCTGGAATTGCCGAAGAAAAAGGCGCTACTATCTCCATTTACTTCCTTATCATCTCCAACCTCATCCATGTAGTCTCCCCAGAGTGTGGATATAGTCCGCACAGTAAGGAGGTGAAAGAAGACCATCCTGGATCCCAACGACCATCTCCCGGTCGACTTCATTCAAGACCGAAACATTCGCCTTGATAATCTCCACCTCCTTCCTCTCCCTCGTACTCGCACTCGTAAAGTCTACCAACGCCACCTAGACCGACTATGACTTGAACGCCACCTCCCCATTTTTGACTTCAAAGGTCGCCACTACTTTTACGATCACTTCCGTCCCTACCTCCGCCCAAAAGCCGTACTCCATCCAGTAATTAAATATGGCGGAAGTGGACTTAGACGATCTCGTAAGGCGCATCACCGCCCTAAATCTTGAGTCCGAAAAGAATAACGTCACAAAGAAAATTGCTGACCCTGAGAAATGGGACAGCGATAGAGGAACTTGGCGTTTGTGGTGGGTTAAACTACGTCTATGGGTAGACGCACAAAAGTGGAGATCAGACAAGCTCCGTGCTGTGGCAGTTCTCTCCTGATTTGAGAAAAAGGCGGAGGGCTTTGCCCAGATAACGCTTGAGAGGTATCTCAATCGAGAAGATGAAAACACTCACAATGAGCATGGTACAGTGACCGGTAAAAGAGGAGATTCGGCCTGGCCCTCTTGGGGAGTCCTCCAGGACGAAATTAAACTCTACTTCTGTATCGACATTCTCTCTCACGAATCCCTACGTAAATTGGAAGGCTTACGACAGAATGGCCACCCTATAGACCTCTTCCTGCAAAGGTTCAAAGTCCTAAAACGAGAAGCAGACATTGAGGATTATCACGCGGTAACCCTTTTAAAGAAGGTGGTTGATTACCATATCTATGAAAGGGCTCAGCTTAATCGGCCGACAGGAGACCTTGACTACGACGACCTCACTAATGTCTATCGAGCAATCGGTAGGGCGTATGAGCAGATTGCAGTCGAGTGAGGTCCCCCCGCGAACTCCCGTTTTGTCCCCCGCTCTCAACCCCGATATCCCATGCCTTCCAACCCTCCTCCCTCCCGCCCTCAGTTTACGCAATATGGCACTCAACCGGGCCGAGGGGCCCCAATGGAGATTGAGATTGGTGTACAGCAGGCTGTATCATCTCCTACCCCTGACACAAGGACTTGCTTCCTTTGTGGGAAGCCGGGCCACATTAAGCCTGATTGCCCCTCGAACCCTAATCGTTGCTCTCCCCACCCCCAACAGCATCAGCAGTGGGTATGGGATTACAACACCAGTCAATACATTATGACCCCCGGTGTTTACGCCCAATCTCAAGTAGCGAACCATTATCCAGGACGACCTCTTCCCAATCCACCGGCCTCGGCAGCCGAAGTTCCAAATGCCGATCACAGATCATTCATCTCGGAAGAAGCCAAAGCCTTTTACCGAGATAAGTTCGAGAACGAGGCCAAGCACCACACGGCCGAGGCTTTAAAAGGCAACAGCGCATAAACGATGAGGGTGTTCATGTGCCTGAACAATTTTCTTCTTTTTCTTCTTGTTCCGATTCTGATTTTCCTCTTTCTGATTTGTCTGTTGTATTACGTCATATTTCTTGTTCCTCCGTAAGGGCATCTCAATTGAGCGTGGCACCGGAGTTTAATAATAGTGTGCTTAATTCCCTTACAAAGCAACAAAAAATATCTTCTATTTATAAACCCCTCAAGGTCATGATGCACCGTACATTGACTTTGTCATTCGGCAGAGAGTTCTCACTTGAGACAGTTGTAAGATGTATGCGGAATGACCAGTGGGAAGCATTCAGGTTCAAAGCTCTCTTGGACTCTGGAGCTTCTCACACTTTCATCGATCATGATTACGTTTGCCGTCACGGCATTCCCTTTTACACTTTGGAAAATCCGATAAAAATACATAACGCAGACGGCTCTGAAGGAGCTATTGGACAAATATGTCATGCAGTTACACTAGTAGTGGAGATTGCCAGACACTTCGAGACGATAGATGCCTATATTTCCAAAATCGGAACCCATCAGATGATCATCGGGTATGATTGGCTTTATCGCCACAACCCTGTCATCGATTGGACCCTCCAAACTATTACATTCCCTTGTTGCACTCAGTACTGTAAAATTATGGGGCTCAGACCCCCGATTCATGGTTGCTCACCCACCGTCTTACATACTATAGAAGAAGGGCTAAAAGAACAGGTACCGGAGACCTACCACGAGTTCTTGGACATGTTCTCGGAGAAAGAATCCAAACGCATGCCTATTTGGAAGCCTTGGGATCACGCCATAGATCTCAAGCCGGACTTCGTTCCAAAGAAGGGTTGAGTAATTCCCCTATCTGATATTGAAATGGACGAAGTTCGCACGTTCATCGACAAAGAACTCAAGAAGGGTTATATTAAGCCCTCCAAATCTCCGCAGACCTCCCCAGTCTTCTTTATCCCCAAAAAGGACGGTAAAAAGCGTATGGTCATGGACTACTGTTATTTAAACGAGGGTACTATAAAAAACTCCTATCCTCTCCCTCTAATTCCGCAGTTAATTGATCGGCTCAAGAATGCCAATATGTTTACGGCCCTAGATCTTCGATGGGGCTACAATAATGTACGGATCAAAGAAGGAGACGAATGGAAGGGCACATTCGTTACACCCATAGGCGCTTACGAACCTACGGTTATGTATTTTGGGATGACCAACTCACCCCCCACTTTCCAACAGATGATGAACGATATCTTCAATGACATGTATGCGGTTGTAATAATTTATATTGACGACTGTATGATATTTACATCAAAAAAGACCAAGGAAGAGCATGAGGAAGTGGTTCAGGAAGTTCTACGTCGCTTACGCGATAATGACCTTTACGTAAAACCCTCCAAGTGCTTCTTCTCGAAGGATCAAGTGGACTTTTTAGGAATGGTTGTATCTAAAAAGGGGGTGGAAATGCAGGAAAAGAAAGTTTCTGGAGTTATGGACTGGCCAGTTCCCACTCGGTTAAAGCAGCTCCAAGGTTTCCTTGGACTATGTAATTATTATAGATGTTTCATTTTGGGCTTCGCCGAGGTTGCACGCCCCTTGAACGATCTTACCAAGAAAGACGTTCCGTTCACATGGGGTCCCAGTCAACAAACGGCATTCGAAGCCCTCAAAAAGAAGTTTACCACGGCCCCTCTTCTTGCCTATCCCAATCGCGATCAGGAGGTTTGGATAGAGACGGATGCCTCAGATATTGCCACGGAAGCTGTGCTCTCAACCTTATGCGATGACGGTAACTGGAGGCCTATTGCCTTCATTTCTCATTCTTTTGATAGCGCTGAGCGCAACTATCCTATTTACGATAAAGAACTTTTAGCGGTGATTCGGGCACTGGAAGAGTGGCGCCATTACCTTATTGGTCATGAACGATTTGAAATCTGGACCGACCACAAGAATCTCGAATATTGGAAGAAGCCGCAGACGCTCAGCAGTCGGCAAGCCCAATGGCATGCGGTGTTACAGGAGTTTAATTATGTTTTTGTTTACAAGCCTGGTGCTTCTAATGGTCGGGCGGATGCACTCTCTCGTCGCCCGGACCATGGGGAGGCTGTACGAGATCACAACACCAACATTACGGTCTTACCTCCTTTTGTTTTTGTGAATTCTGTTGCCTTGTCTTCGGACTTCTATTTGGAATTGGAATCTGAGTCTGCCTCCATGGAGGTGGACGCGGTGAACGACTTCCTTTTTGATTCTACTATGAACATTTTCAAAAATAACAAAAACAAAGTTTTCATACCTCCTTCCCTTCGCACCCATCTTCTTACATTATGCCATGATTCTCCAGTTTCTGGTCACGGCGGTCATGCCAAGACCATCCATACTCTCACTCGTTATTTTTCGTGGCCTGGTGTCACCAAAGACGTTAAATTATACGTAGATAGCTGCCAAGTGTGCGCCCTCACGAAGGGTAAGCAAAAGGCACTGGCAGGAAAAATTATGCTGCAAAGCATCCATGGGAAGATCTTTCTGTCGATTTCATCACGGGTTTACCCGAATCTCGTTCTTTTACTGCCATTTGCGTTATTGTAGATCGCTTCTCCAAGGAGGTGGCCTTTATTCCCACGTGTTAAGACTGGATCAACTCCGGTACGAACTCCAGAACTCCAGAGTTATGTACGAGGTGAGCGGGACTTCGGCTTCACCGTATGTGGTGCGCCCTTGTCCGAGTCCGGTGTCCCGTATTTACAGAGAAGGTCGGAGGGTGAACGAAATGTTACAAGTAATCGTAGTTCGACAGAGGTTGGGTCAGAGGTGA
>QFEM01002190.1:0-12935 GCA_003316205.1 Boletus bicolor
TGGCCGCTCCTTGTACTTCCTTCATAAAGGAACCCTTGTCGGCCTACGAGTACAACTCTAGTCGAACTTCTGCATCGTCGCTCTCTAAGCGACTCCTTCGTCACCCGTGCTGAGGAATCCCCTCGAGCACTCCTTCGTCCCCGTGCTAAGGAATCCCCTTGAGCACTCTACGTCCCCGTACTAAGGAAACCCCTTGAGTACTCCCTTGTGCGCTCCTTGGAATCCCCAGAGTGCTAACTGTGTCGTCGCCCCTAAGTGACATCCTTGTCCAGCGAAGGCCCCATTACGATAGCCTCCCGGCCGTCGTAACAAATATCACGGTCTTGCCTCCTTACGTTTTTATCAATTCTGTTGCTCTTTCTTCAGACTTTTATTCAGAGTTGGAATCTGAATCTGCCTCTATGGGGGTGGATGCGGTAAACGACTTCCTTTTTGATTCTTCTATGAACATTTTCAAAAATGACAAAAACAAAGTTTTTGTACCTCCGTCTCTACATACTTGGCTCTTAACTTTATGCCATGATTCTCCTATCGCTGGTCACAGCAGACATGCCAAAACCATTCATACTCTCACTTGTTATTTTTCGTGGCCTAGTGTCACAAAGAATGTTAAACTTTATGTAGATAGCTGCCAAGTATGCGCCCTCACAAAGGGTAAGCAAAAGGCACCAGCAGGAAAGCTTATTCCTCTTCCTGCTGCAAAGCATCCATGGGAGGATCTTTCAGTCAATTTCATCATGGATTTACCTGAATCACATTCTTTTACCACCATTTGTGTTGTAGTTGATCACTTCTCCAAAGAAGTGGTCTTTATTCCCACATACAACACTTGTTCTTCCACGGACTTAGCAGTTTTATTTAGGGATCACGTATGGTGTACACACAGACTTCCTTCCTCTCTCGTTTCAGATTGTGGACCCCAGTTTGTTTCTGCTTTCACCCAGGAATTATGCAAGCTTCTTGGAATTCACCAAAAGATTTCCACGGCTTATTACCCTCAAACTGATGGCCAAACAGAACACATCAATAGAGATTTAGAACAATATCTCTGTGCTTACGTTGGAAAGAAACAGCACAAATGGGTGGATTGGTTGAAAATGACCCAATTCTCCCACAATAATACTGTAACCACAGCCACTGGTTCTATCCCTTTCAACGTCACTCGTAACTACGCCCCACACATGGGTTTTCAAGGGAGATTAGCTGGCTTTGTGGGAGAAATAGGTCGTTTCCACAAGGAGATAGAAGCAGCGTTAGAAGAAACACATGATAGAATGGTCGCCACTTCGGAGAAAAGACGTTCAGAAGCACCAGAATATTCTGTTGGTCAGCAGGTCTGGCTATCAACCGACAAACTTAATTTCCCCTATATGGCTAAAAAGTTAACACAAAAATGGATTGGACCCTATGTCATCTCTGTGGTCCTTCCTAATGCTGTAATCCTGAAACTTCCCTGTACTGTGCAAATTCATCCCACAGTCAATATATCTCATGTCAAACCTTATCAGGAAACATTACCTGGACAGCCCAAAGTCCATCCCGACACTATTGAGGTAGACCAAGAAGGGAAAGAACAATTTGAGATTGAGTTCATTGCTGCTTCACGTCTCAAGAATAGGAAGTTGGAGTACCTAGTGCATTGGAGAGGTTACAATGAAACAGATCATACCTGGGAATCGGCTGACATTATCAATACCACCCCTTTGGCTGTCACCAACTTCCATAAAAAGAATCCTTCCACTCCTCACAAACTCCACAGACTTACCACTTCCTCATTTGCCTCACTCTTTTCTCCTTATGAAAACCTTACCAAATTCATTCCTTCCATGACTTGCCTGGAATTCAAGTCCTAGAAAGGGGGTAGTGTTATAATATGAATATTTTCAAACATTTTTGGACTTGTCTTCTTTTCTTTTCCAGTCACATGATCTGTGCATGTGACCATGGGAACCAGCACATGACTAGGTCTAGAACCGATGATGTCATACTTCATGGTATCCACGACCTTTTAATTTCCACTCTTCTCACACAGCCCCTTTAATCTCTGTTCTTCTTTCCTGTGCCTTGCTTCTTCTATTAGTCTATCTATGGTAATCCCTCTCATGCACAGCATGGTCTGTGCGTGCGCCTGTACAGTATATAAGCTAGTATTTTATGACTGGATCTCCAGTCTAATCCATTTGTTCATTTGCTCTATTGGTCATTGCCTGGTGGACTTGTTTCCCTTGTAGGCCTGCATTGAACGGAAGCGACTACCTTCCCTCCTCTTTTCTCCCACACCTCATTTCTTTTATTGCCAGGACTCGTGTAGCCTGCAAAGTGTCAAGCCTTGTGGTGTTCCCATCATTTTCGATAGGTTCATTACAATGAGTGGGGAAACTTGAAATTGGAGCAGTGAGGCCAGGTGTGATAGCAGTGGTGGAGCCCTTGAGAAGGATCCTGAATAATCTAGGTCAGTCCACTTGGCAGAGCAACAGTGTGACTTACAAATTTGAGCATACTCATCATCAGACCATTTGTTGACCATACTCTTACCTCCAGCCTCCCACATCAACTTGTGTGCAGTGCATTGCACTCTCTTGATAATAATATTAAGCTGGGCATCAGAGCAATGCTCTGCTGTGCATGTAATCCCTTGCATAGCATCTCCCCACTTCTGGTCAGAAAAGGAGTTCTTGCACATTATGGCCTTTCCAGCTTGTTTTTCAAATGAGGCAGGAGGGCATGGTGTCAGTTTGCCTTTCATGAGGCCCTCTAACCCAACAGTATTGATGAGCTGTAAACCACACTTGATCTGGTTGAGATATTTGGTGAGCATCAAGAAACATTAAGTTCAGAAAAAAAAAAGGTACCACTATACAACAGAGATCCAATATTCCTTTGATGCCACAAAACACAAGCACATGTATATCGAGGCCATCAACATGAACATGGCCTTTGATGCTGGGGAAGTACGTTGTTGCAAGTAGATGGATGACAAATTTGCCATGAAAAGCTTTCTGTGGGTCATTCAGAGCGAGGTCCTTATAGAGAAAACTGTTGTCTTTGAGAAGTTCAGCAATTTCTTTGGTAACTATTTGCTCTGATTCTGAGTGCATAAAAAAGCTGGTGCACAGTGTGAGCCCTGCTGAGCCCACACCATGTCACCAGTTACAAAGGTGTTGGTATCAAAAAGGATCAGCAATGATATTGAAGTAGATGGAACACATACCACTCCAACACACTTATCTGTGGGTGTGAGCTTAAGAGTGAAGAGGTTCAGCTTAGGAAAGACCTCAGGTATGGTGAGAGTGAGGATAGCAGCTACCCTTTTTTTGGAGGTAGACCATATGTTAGTTTGGGCACTCACCCAGAGACAAAGAGTAGGAAGAATCTTATTTTTCCAACCGTCCTGCCAGGGATTTTTTCTGAACCAGTCAAATTCGATGGGACCAGCATCATTGGGAGTGACGAGCACATTTATAGACTGTTCACTGGAAGGGATGTTGGTCAGCTTGCTCTTGACTTTTTTGAGTGGTGGCGCTGTCAGCTGATTGTTGGTGGCCACTACCGTCGTCTGATGGATTTCATGGTAACATTGACACATGTGAACAGTGTATTACAGGCACTGCAATTGAAGGGCTCACCTGGGTAGTTAAACATACCATACTCTCAGGCTGCCCAGTGTTTGATTCTTTCCCCTGATCCATCTTCACATCGATGCCATCATAGGCACTCCCATCTGCCCTTATTGTAGCCTCCTCATCACAGTCTTCAGTGTCAGATATCTCCAGGATGCTCTGTGGCTCTGAGTCTGCTCACCTCCTTTTGAGGGAGTGATCACTGTTGGCCTGAAGTGGTACTTCGTTCTCAGAACCAGCTTCAGTTTTCATGGGTGAATCGTTTGCCCATGGTGCCACCTGGCTTTTGGTGTCCTCCTCAGGCTCACTGAGGTTGGCTGTGACTAAGACGATGTTCTGCATAAAGCATCATGTATTATGAGTACACAATTGCTACTTTTTCAAATTAACAACATATAGATTGTTTTTTGTTGAACAAAGCGGCTTCTCGTTCAATCTTGTCATCCAGGTCGTCATCACCAAAGCCACCCACCAGATCTTTAGGCACGGTGTCATTATTGACCATTGTGTGTTCAGTTCGGCCTATGGAAGAGATATTCTTTGTTGGTGGGGGATCCACTATGTCACTGCCCATCAAGGTCTTTGACTTAGTTATGTATGATGCCATGCTTGCAGGTTGTGGTGGCCCCAAGTCTGCATGTGAGGGGTTTTTGGAATTGGTTGTTGCCTTCTCAACTAATGCTGCCCAGTTCTTGACCCTACCAGCCAACAAACTCTTGGTCGAACTAGATAGTTTAAGGTTGAGAAAAAACAATGTTGCCTCTGTCAGTAACAACATCATGAGCAAATGAGAGTTGTTTAACACATCTAATTGTTGGTTTGTTACAGCTCATGCCACATGTTGACTGGCATTCCTTTCCCAAGGCTGTTCCTGCCTTCTGCCAAGTCTGAGCAACACCAATGGCCTCGCATAGGACCATCTTCATTTTGGCTGACTTCTTCACATCAGCCACACTGTTGGCAGTGCTACCACTATGTTCAACTTGGTTGTCATCCTCAGCCACCTTCTGCTGATTAACTGCTTGAATGGTGAGTTCAGTTATCTCACTGTGCTGTCATTGACCTGTTGCACATTACTCACCCTTTGCTGAAGCCTGAGGTGGAATCCTCAGGATGATATGACCTTGAGTGGCCCCTTTTTCTGTCCCTTCACTTGGCTGTGGGGCTAATCCATTGGTAAGTTCATATAGTGCTTCATTGCAAACAAAGAAACCTTACTGTTTGGTTGCCTGCTCTCTTCATTTGTAGCTCCCAGTCCTTTGACCACCCTGGGGCATGGGTGTGGGCATACAGGTTTCGCTGAGGCAATGATGGCAGCTTGAGCAGTCTCCATTTTCTGTTCAAGCCTACCAATTTGCTCCACTGCCACCTTCACCTTTGTAGCTTTCACAGCTTGTTTGTTGGTGAGCCTCTGTTCATCAGCCCACTTCTCTGCAGGTGTTCTTCTTTTGGATGGGGCATCAGGTAGCCCAAGGCACTTTGTCTTGTTAGATGTGCGTGTTCTACAAGGTGAGGGTTTTTCTGTATTGGAAGTATCCATTATTGTTCTGATAAAAGGCAAAATAGGTAAAGGAATCATTTTGGTTGAAAATGCCAGCATCTAATATTGTCATTCACAATATATAGGAAGCCTTACCCAACTTAAATAAGCAAACACATTTTGCCGGCACCACAGCCTTTTCTACCAGGACCATGCCCTTTCAAGTGACCTTGTTGACATATCCATGCCCCAAGTGCTGCCACTGGTTCAAGAACAAGTCTGGACTGATGCAATATCTCAATGCCAAGCATCCAGCATCAGCATGCCCCCCAGTTCGAACCAATGAACAACAGGATGTATTTGATGAAGAAGCTGATAGTGAAATGCATGATGTGCACAACACTAATCGGTTTTCTCAGGTTTCAAGTCCCAGGTTGTCACCTGTACCTAATGTTGAAGCTGTTACGACTTCTCTTTTCTTTCTTACATTTACTATGTTTACTCTCTCTTCTTGTACTACCAGCGCCAGGACCACGTATCCTCCGTGTCCTTGCTCGTCCATTGGACTTCTTTCCTTTTCTTCGCCTTTGACTTCCCCTAACTCTATATTGAAGATGCATTCCACTTGTCCCACGTCCTCATTGATTATCCCATGATAGTCAGACACGTGTTTCGCATGCTCCATGCACATGTCCATGCTTCTCTTCTTCCTCTGATCCTATTTGTTACTATAACACAGGATACGTGCTTCTTCCAACTCCATACGCGTTATCCCATGGTTTATCCCAAACCCATGTTATTCCGCACCTGGCCTGTGCGTGTATCCCCGGGTATATAAACCCCATCTTTACGATACGATTCCCTAGCTTAGACCTCCTTTGAGCTACCTTGAGTACCCACTCTTGTACCTCGCCTCTGCTAGGCAATCTACGTGTTAAGCCCTTGACTAACCAAAAGGCAATGCACCTAATGATCAAGCAACGAACAACACAAACAAGAGCAGAGATGGTACAAGGCAGAACAAGCCAAGTACTGAGCAGAGCAAGGCGTGGGTCCAACCACGAGTTCAAGAGTAAACGGTGAGAATTCCAAAACTAGGTTACAACAAGTAAACTACCGGCTTATATATGGACTACCACTGGTTAAGGGCAGGCCCATAGAATGTGCTAGAAGTATTACCTAATGTGATGTCATAGTGACATCATAGCTCTGGATCGCGGGGCGAAGGGGAAACTAAATAAAGATGAAACAAAAGAAGAAAGATGCAATCAGGGTAGATCGCCGATGCATGTGAAACGGTACTTAAATAGAGGTACAAAAGGGGAAGAGATCTGGATAGAGGGGAAACGAATCGAGATCTGGATCTTGGATCTAAGATCGGGATTTAGGAGATGACCATAAAGAGAGGTCAGCGATAACGGTCCGAAGGGGCAAGACAAGAGAAACGAAAGGGGAAACATAGGGGGAAATGGGTATAGGGCGAAGGAGTGTGGTATCGGGACTAGCCGATGGGTAACGAGTAACGACAGTGGGGAAGGGAGCGGAGGCATAAATAGACTGTGGCGGTGAAGAGTTAGCTAAGGGTGCCATGACTTAGCTAAGGCAGCGGTCGAATAACGGATAAGACCTGAAGATAGGGGCGAAATCTTACACTACGCCTTTCCCTTCGTCAGGACCTCTCTAAGTCTCCGGTCTACTTCTAAGTGACTGCTCTTTGTTATTCCTTCTATAAGGAACCCTTGTCGGCCTATGGGATCTTCCCCAGTCGAACCCTTTGCCCTAGTCAACCTACGGGCTCCCACCCTAGTTGAACCCTTGTCACCCGCACATAGGAAACCCCTAGCGTGTACCTCCTTGACCCGTGCATAGGAAACCTCTAGTGCACACTACTTCGTGCGCCTGTAGGAAACCCCCAGGTGCTACTGCGTCATCGCTCTCCAAGCGACTCCTTGTCAGCGAAGGCCCCATTATGATAGCCTCCCAGCCATCATAACAGAAGCTGAGTTTTTCAGCCTGGGAGGAAAATTGTATCAGAACTACCATACACTACTGAATGGTAAGCACTAGCTTGTAATCTGCCTGATAAGCATTGAATTTTGCAGGCCACTTATGTGATGCACAAGGAGCCTTCTTGCCCAAAGGTACTCCTCCTTCTCCTCTTCAAGAAAAGGCAGCCAATGATTGGTTGCCCTTTGGAAGCCAGATGGTGTTTGAACTTGCAGATTTTTTCTATACTCGCTCACAAATGCCTGGCACACTTCTCAACACACTTCTCGACATCTGGGCTGCATCTCTGATTGAGACACACAGTCAACCACTCTTTTCTCATGATGGGAGTGCTCACACACCTGACCACAAGGACATTTACCGGATAATCAATCATATCAAGCTCGGAAATGTGAAATGGGATAGTTTTACAGTACATTACACTGGTGATCACCCAGCCAATGGTGCACCACCTTGGATGGACGACAAATATGATATCTTTTTCCAAAACCCACACAAGGTCATCCAGAACATCTTAGGAAACCCTGGCTTTTCCAGTGATTTGGACCTTTGTCCGCATCATGAGTTTGTTGCAGCTACTGGTGAGTGCCAGTGGTGTGATTTCATGTCTGGTAACTGGGCTTGGAATCAATCAGTACATCCATTTTCTTTCCCCTGATTGCTACTCGATTGAAACAGGATGTAATTGCACAGGATCCTGCAACGCATGAATCTGTATTTGTGCCAGTCATCCTCAGCAGTAACAAAACAATAGTATCTGTAGCAACTGGCCAAAATGACTTCTATCCACTTTATCTATCCATTGGAAATGTTCACAACAATGTGCGATGTGCACATGCAAATGCCCTAGTACTCATTGGTTTTTTAGCCATGCCAAAAAGTATGTATTCCATTCTCTCTTTTATTGGCATTGTCATTAAGCACTTGTACTTATTACAGCAACAAAAGTACATGCAAAGAGTAGCAAGTTTCGACAATTCCATTGACAGTTGTTTCGTTCCTCTTTGTCACTCATCTTACAATCTTTAAAGCAGTTCATGACAAATCCTGATGTTGTACATTTCAGGGATGGCCACTGCCACCATGTTATCTATGGACTTGGCCCTTATATTGCTGATTATGAGGAGCAAGTCCTCCTTGCATGCATAGTACATGGTTGGTGTGCAAAGTACATAAGTCAATTGATCCTTATTTTTATTGTAAAAGTCTTACACTTTTGAAATAGATGTCTTGCCACACAGCAGGACCTTGATACGCATGCATTGTATCATTGTCAGGAACACACAGAATCATTGATTACTCAGCTTGCTGAGTGGTTTGGACTAGGCTGTCTGTGGGATGAATATGGCTGTTACGACGGCCGGGAGGCTATCATAATGGGGCCTTCACTAACTAGGATGTCGCTTGGAGAGCGATGACGCAGTTAGCACTTGGGGTTTTCCTACAAGCGCACGAAGAGGGGTACTCAAGGGGATTCCTTAGTACAGGGACAAGGAGTCGCAGGTAAGGCGACGACGCAGTGGTTGCCTGGGGGATTCCTACAGGCGGACAAGGGTTCGGCTGGAGGGAGACTCGTAGGCCGACAAGGACGAAGGGTTCGACTAGGGTAGATACCCGTAGGCCGACAAAGGTTCCTTTATGAAGGAATAACAAAGAGCAGTTACTTAAAAGTAAACCGGAGACTTAGAGAGTCAAGGACGAAAGAGAAAGGCGTAGATTGCCTTAGCACAGAGCGAGATACAAGGTAGCTCGAAGGAGGTCTAAGCTAAGGAATCGTGTCGTAAAAGAGAAGGTTTATATACCCCTGGATACGCGCATGGGCCAGGTGTGGGAAATCACAGGATCAGGATAAACCATGGGATGACGTGTATGAAATCAGGAGAAGTGCATATCCTGTGTATCGTAGCAAATCGGATCAGAGAAGGAAGGAGACCGTGACACATGTATGAAGCATGTGAAACACATGTCCGTCTATCGTGGGATAATCAACAGAGTCGGGAGACAAGTGGAAGGTACCTTTGGTATGGAAGAGGAGGAAGCCGAAGGCAGAGAAAGGGAAAGAAGTCCAAGGGGTGAGCAAGTGCATGAAGGATACGTACACCAGGTGCTGGTAGTACAAGTAGACTGAGTAATCGTAGCAAATGTAGAAAGGAAAGAAAAGAAATAGAAAGAAGTCGTAACAATGGCATTGTGGGTGAATGAGTGATATGTAATGCTGTACTTTAACCATCAGGATGCTTACAGTATGTACAGGACAGCCCTTTACAAATGACTTCCCTCATGCTGACATCCATGAGTTGTTAGCACTGAATCTATTGCATCAGATTATCAAAGATGCCTTTAAAGACCACTTTGTGGAGTGGGTTGAATGGTATCTTCATGCAGCCCATGATGCAGACACTGATGCAGTTCTAGATGACATAGATCATCAGTAGGTTGAACATTTCACACTTCCAGCCCAAGCTTACTATGATCCTTTTTAGAATTGCCACCATAGCACCCTTCTCTGGCCAAAGATGATTTCCGCAAGGACATCACTTCAAACAATGGACTGGTGACAATTCAAAGGCACTAATGAAGGTAATTGCATTTACCATCACATTTTGGGGTGATAAACTAACGTGTACTAGGTTTACCTTCTGGCAATCAAGGGCCATGTTCCACATGATGTTGTACAGGCATTGTGTGCCCTTCTCGATTTCTGTTATCCCATCCATCACAATACCATCACCACCACCATGCTAGCTGCCATCACAGATGTCCTGGAGCACTACCACTGATACCATCAAATTTTTCACCTGGATATTGTGAATACATTCCCACTTCCTTGCCAATACACAATAACACATTATCATGACCTCATACATTTGTTTGGTGCCCCGAATGGACTCTGTTCTTCCATTATGGAGTCAAAGCACATCAAAGCAGTGAAGCAGCCATACAGATGATCAAACCATCATAACACTCTTGGGCAAATGCTGATCATTGACCAGTGATTGGATAAGCTGATGTGGTGTTGTGTTGACTTCAATCAGCAGAGGATGCTAGACGGAACATGTGTCACATGGACTTTACAGGTTTTAGGTAGGCAATATTTTATTTTCGTGTTCATCTACTTATGCCCAAGTTCACAGCAAGTGTGAACAAGGCTGATATGAATCATTCAAGGTCAACGCAGGGCCCTGAGGGCCCTCCCAGTCCTCTTGACATTGCCTCTCAGGCACAGGAGTGCTATGAGGACGGACACGCTGTGGATGAACCAACTCATATGGATGTGCAGGTCAAGCTTGCCCACACTGTTCATAAGTATACTACCAATCTCATGTATATTTAACTTGACATAATTCTTATAATTCTTACAGAGTGAAAGCGCGCACAAACAGTTACAGAACTTAGTGTCAAGCTTGATATACCACAGCTTTGCAAGCTTATCCAGCACTTTCTATTCCAAATGGCGAATCCTGAAGATCCCCATGACCTAATCAACGTACCCCTTCATGAGTGCCCCATGTACAATGGAAGAGTCAAGGTTTTCAATGCAGCATCAGCTACCTTTTTTGCCCCTAGTGATATTAGTGGGGTGGGTGGAATATGGCACAAGATGATTTGATCCAACCCATCCTGGAGGTGTGGGACTCCACAACTGGACTGTGTGTTTATAAACACCAACCCTGGTATCCAGGGAATGCAAGGAATGAATGTGGTGCACATCTATGCCTTCTTCTCCTTCAAAACTCAGGACAGAGAAGACTTCCCTTGTGCTGTTGTCTGATGGTTTTTTCTCTCAGACAAGCCTGATGAAAACACAAGGATGTGGATTGTATGTCCAGGCTACAATACTTGTCATCAGCCTGACATTTCTGTGATCCACATTGACACCATTTACTGCGCTGCTCATCTGATACCAGTGTATGGCACTCAGGAAATCCCTCCTGAAATTGGACCACACCATTCCTATGACATCTTTCACACTTACTACATGAATAAATATGCTGACCACCATGCATTTGAGATCACTTCATAGTCCAACCTCATCATCAAGATCACATCACATATCTCAGACAAGCCATTGTCATCTTCCATGTAAACTGAAAAGGAGGAGCAGAAACATATTGAACATATCCCCAAGGAACATTCAAAGGCGCTCAAGGCTGACAATGAAGAGGTATATATGAAACTCATTGACACCACCAATGTATCACCCATCAAATATCTAAAACCTCCTTGTCCAAGTCGGTGGCCAACTGTTAAGACCAGATCAACTCCAGTATGAACTCTGGAACTCCGGAGTTATGTACGAGGCGATGGGACTTTGGCTTCATCATATGTGGTGCGCCCTTGTCCAAGTCTGGTGTCCCATATTTACGGAGGTGGTCGGAGGGTGAATAAGAGGTTACAAGTAACCTTAGTTCAACAGAGGTTGGGTCAGAGGTGAGCCATCAAGACTCAGAGAAGATCAGAGAGAGATGGAGGTGAGTCTAATGCGATATTAAAACTGAGGTACATGCCCTATCGGTAAGTACTTATATATGGTGTACGAACAGGGACGGAGGAGTAAGTCCGAGGGTCCAAGTATTTTCAGAGGTACAAGTATTTTCGAGGGGACAAGTATTTTCTAGGATGAGTAATGAGACAGAAGAAACTAACCAAAGGGTCAACAGGTAACTACAATGGAGTTAGGGATAACGGGGAAGTCAGGGCATAGGGTAATATGGAGGTATGAGATATTGGAAATGTACTTTACAGGATAGATGAAACAGAGGGGCAACTCTGGGGGACCAGAGTTGCGATATAGACGAGATAGGTCCGGAGTTGGGGCATACAGCACCGGAGATGCCAGAGTTGGACTTGGGCGAATTATGGGATATGACACCAACACACCCTTTCTCGGTTATATACATGTCAGTCTGACTCATCCACCACCGCTGTACTGCCCATCTCCACACCCACCACTTGTCTCCACATCCACCACCAATCCCAGCCACACCGTCCTGCAGACTGCTGTTTTGCACACAACATGCTATGTCATCCCAAAATTCAACATTTGAAGCCACTTCAAAAATGTCAATGAAATGTTGTCCATCTCATGCCTGACCTCACTGCATCTCCCCATCACCCTTGACCAGCGTGCATGAATGTACCTCCCTCACCTCCCTTGCTTTCTCCTCCCTTGCCCTCTCCCACTCCATCACCTGCCCCAAATTAACAGCATGAAAAACAACAACCCAGCTCATGGCACAAGTTGTTGAAGCGGGCATGTAGTGGCAGAGCCATGTACAGGTTTACATACCTGGTGTTCCTGGTTAAATGGAATGGGCACTGGTTCGAGATTAAGATCGATTGATACTCAGCACAGCTGAGTTTGTATCTAAATACAATGAGCGTGTGAACTATTATACATATAGAGTATTGCTACGTTCAACACTCCCCCTTGTCTGATATACCGTAGTAAATCTAGACATGTAGTAAATATTCAATCACTCAATCGGTAGGAAAGGTGAGATTGCGAAACTCTAAACCTAATTGTGATCTAAATTTCTCGAATTTGACATATCCGAGGTTCTTTGTGAACATATCCACAGGGTTGTCATCCCCGGGGATATAAAATAGACTGACCTGTTTGAAGGTCATCACAGCATCTCGTACAAAATGATATTTAATCATAATGTGTTTAGATCGTTTTTCGGTGACAGGATTTTCAGCTATGAATAGTGATCCTTGATTGTCACCACAGATGAGAATGGGTTTGAGATTATACCCAATTTCCTCGAACATCTGTTTAATCCATACGACTTGGCGAGAACAATCGCTCAAAGCCATGTATTCTG
>QFEM01002192.1:0-14450 GCA_003316205.1 Boletus bicolor
GATATCGAGGTCTTGCAGGAACGCTGGGTCCGAAATGCTAACGACCTGCAGACAGACCATCACCATCCCAGATTCGTGCAACGTAGTGCGAAAAAGGTATCACTCCTACCTCTTGGATGTTATCCACCCGAATGTGATCTCGCGAGGACAGCTCTGCCGAGAGATCCGCGATTTGCTTCAACGTCACAACCAGATCGTCGCATAGGTTGTTCAGAGCTTCGATAGCGTCTCCGACGGTCGGAATCGTAGCTAAGGTCCTCGTGGTCAACGAACGAACGGGACCCCGAACCCAGAGTAATATACTCACCTATCACACGAGGGGGCCGCTCGTCGTGTCGAGGGACCGACAACACAGAAGAGAGAACCAACGTGATCTCAGGTTCTGTAAAGTCGCTCGCAGTACCTAGATACTCGATGACAGCTTTTCGAAGCAAGAGCTCCTGTCGCCGAACTTGGACGTCAAACTTGGTTTCCGACTGATGTCCTGGCGCAAACACGCTCGCGAGGGCGATTTCGCTGTCGGTCTGGGGCCGGACAGACTGGCTCCATCGACCGTTTCCGAGACACCGCGCAGCGAGTCCCAGAATAGCACCATGGATGCCACCAAAGCCAGTGTTCATCGTCAACTGGTTTACAAAGGTCAGTTCCGTCTGGCAGTTAAAAAATAGATGCGAATGGGACTTACCAGTTCCGATTTAGGAAGGAGAGGGAGGAGACTACCGCTGAGCGATACGAGCAGGTGGATCTCTTCAATGTACGATAGTGCCACCTCTTCACTGTCATTTTTGAGCATGATCACGATCGTGTCTCTGTGACTCGACAGGAACTCGAGGGCCTTTTGCAGAAACGAAAAGAGTGAGCGAACATGAACTATCGAGCACAGGGAGCTTCACACACCTGATTATTTGCCGTCGTGTGCTTTGTGCCAAGCGAAGCTAGCATGGCTACGACGAGCTGTAACGCCGGCATGAATAGCTGGTGATACCGCTGGATCGCAGAAGGCAAAAATGAATCTTGGTCTGCGGTGGCGTCAGTCGAGTGACACGTCGTCAGGGTGGTAACACCAACAACATACCCATAAAAGACTGATCCTCTTCGGGCCTCGTATCCAAATACTCACACTGAGACAAAATGGGGAGAATCTGCGCCTCAAGTAGCCGTTCTGCACCCGGTCTTGTCTGTGCCATCCGCGTAAACAGCGACATCTTCGCCTCATACACATACAGAGGATTCAAGTCATCTGAGTAAAGCCTCAACAAACAAGCACGGCACGGCAAATAAGAGAAAAGAAAACATACCCGGATCAGGCTTCAACACAAACTGCAAATGCGTCTCCACCTCCTTCAACCCCCTCACAAAGTTGGACAACACGCCATACCTCACCAACGTCGACAACAATACGCGTGACTTGTCAGCCCGACAAAGGTGCGCGAGGGAATCGAGGAGCATGAACGCGACCGTCTTCCACACCTCCGTCCCATCGATCGCGTCGCGAGAAATCGTACTAACCAATCGTTCCATCACACTTTTCAGCACGGAAAGCGAGCCAGCTTCTAACGTGGACGTGCTCTGGGCAGGACGACCACCTGGCGTTGGCGTCGACTGAGCGGACCCTCCTTGGCTCTCCACAAGAGAAAGCTCTTCCCTTGGACTGAGCGCAGATACCGAGAGCGCCATGGACCGCTTCCCAAAGGTGTCAACGACAACCTCCACGTCGTCACGCCCATCGTCGGCAGAGACGAGGTTCAAATAGTTGATCATGCACGCATACAGGTTCCCGCGAACCAATTCCGAACGGTTGTTGTCCAGAATACACTCGAGCAAACTCCGAAGAAGTGCATAGAGTCGCTCCGTCGGCAACGAACCAGCCTCGATATCACCCCCGGCGGACTGGAGCATGATCTGATGACGTCTGTCCTCGCGCAGTTTCGTAATGGTAGACAGGATGGCTTCGGAGAGCAAGACGGCCGTCGTTTCTTGAACATCGGAACGCACGATCCCAGGGAGAACGTGGAGCAGGTCAAAGAGCATGTTTTCACGTCGATCGTGCGGGAGTCGATTGAAGCACTTTGTGAGCGTCATGTCGAGCAACCGACACCATGCCTCGTAGCCAGTGGCGACCGCGTACGAAACTTCCCTTCTGTGATTCTCGATCGCACAGCTTTCCAAGATGTATGCTGTTTCCGCGTTGAGTTTTTCCGCTTGAGCCGTCGTCGAGATACGTCCTTGGGAATGAAGCGTGCGGCAGGCGGACGTGAGAAGCGATAACAGCGCCGACTGATCGACCACCTCGCATCCCGTCGCGTCCACACGAACACATGCGTGCAGGTTGAGTGATCCCAGATACTCCAGGTCAACAGGAGTGGTGGTTAGCGAGTCCGACCAGTCGAAACTCAAAGACTGGATAAACTCGATGATGCGCAGACGGGACTGACCCAACTCTCTAAAGGGCTGCAACGACATTCCCACTTCATTCTCCCAGTCGAACTCTTCCACATCCTGCATGGTTTCTGTCCCAAATAGGATCTGCAAGATCTCCTGCACACCCTTGTGATGTCCCTTGTTCGTCAATACGTGTAGATCCAGTGCCGCAAGATCCAATATCCGAGAGCGCAAGTCCATGAACGCGCTCAGCGTTGCCACGCCTGTCAGCACACGCGATCCGTCATGGTACATGACCTCGATAAACGGCTCCAGGGACACTTCCGGAACTTTTGAAGGAATCACCGCGAGATGACGCGCAAAGAAATCTTCCCTTGTGTGTAGATACCGCATTGTTGCATCCGCCGTACGAGGGTGCACGCAGAGCTGATGGATGAGACGGTAACATCGCTCGCTTAGCGCCGGGAGGACATTGAAAAGTGGTTCTGCATGTACCGCCGCCTTCCGCCGTCGCTCTCTCTCCTTGCCCTTGGCTCGCATCCGTGGCACGCCCACATTGACAAGATCGAGGATGACATGCGCACACGTCCGGCGTGCGCCGATCGCATGCGGGTCTTGAATCTGATGCTCACTCTCTGCACCTCCGAACAATAAGAAATGACCAATGTTGGGGTATGCCGTTCCACGTTCCGTGTTGCGGATGAGGAGGTCGAGGATTGCAACCCTAATAGCTTGATCGAGCGGTTCTTGAGTCTCTCTGTCTGCGGCACCGGCGCCCGTAACTTGCGCTGCAGTTGCTTCAGCCGCATCGACGTCATCCAGGGACTCGACATCTAGCAGCTGCCTGAACCCACTGAGAATGCGCTCGGAATCGGGACTGCGTTCGATGAGTGTGAGGAGACTTGTGACGGACGTCAAAGCAGAGAGCTGAGAGATAATCTTGACAGCGAGGAGGACAAGCTCCGGGTATGCCGGATACACGACATACGCCGCGATCGCGGGGATATACTTGGTCCCGTACGTCAGCGCTTGGTCGAATCGCGTGTAGAACGACCTTGAATGGACGCTCCCCACGAATGGCGCGCTGTCAAACTCGGAAAGGATGGGTACCAGTACGTCGAGGAAGACGTCCTGGATCTCGAGTACTCGGTGAATGATACGAAGGACGCGAATGATCGTCAGCAAGAAGTAAGGCTCTTCAAAGGGTAGCTCGCGCTCGAAACCTTCGATTCCGTCGACGATATAGGACAGGATGGTGGATTGGAGGGGGGAATTCGTGAGCAAGCGAGTCAGCACTTCGAAACCAGGATGGATGAGCAACGGGATGACAGTTTCTCGTTTCAGTGACCCATCTTCAGTTGCCCTGACAAGATTCTCTATCTCCCAGCCTGCCAGGGCACGCTCGACGAACTTGAGGCACAGATCATTCATTCTCCATCTCTCCGAGTGTCGTGCATATTCCCGGCGAGGTAATCCCGCGAACACATTATCCACCACGAAGCTGACGTAGGGGCGGATGCCAGGTAGGCGGTAGGGTTGGCCCAGGGATTCGGGGATCGTGCTGAGCGGCTCCGCATCCGCCAACAGACTCCGTGGGGAAAGCCTCTTTGGCGTATGCACCAACGTAGCCAGCAGATTCAAGAACGGGATGGTGGCTGGATACAACTTGTACACAGCCTCGACTTCATCCAACTCTACTTCCACTCCCTTGACAGGCGGTAAGACGGCACCTACGCCAACCGACCGCCCGGATACGGGCGCACGTACATTGATTACCTCGACTCTCTCCATCAGCGTCCATACACTCTTGCAGATATCCACGCCCGCGACACCCGCCCCGGGTTCACAAAACGCGGCGAGAGCATCGAATATGGCCCCCTTTAGTTCAAGAGGGATGCCCAGGGGGACAAGCGACACAAGAGTTGGGATGGCGCGAAATTGGGTGTTCGAAGAAATGGCAAGGCGCACTGCGGCGGAGCTCGTAACCACGGTGGAGAGAAGGCGGAGGAATGATTGCGCGAGAAGAACGTCCTTTGGTCCGATGGGAATATGTTGAGGTTGTTGAGTGGGTGGAGGGGGGAGTTGTGAGACAGCAAGAGAACCAAATCCGCCAAACGAAGAGGCAAGGGATTGCTGAGGAGGCTGGTTCGTGCGGATCGGAGCGGGGGAAGCCCAGGACTCAAGAAGTGCGAAGATCATGGACCATGATATCGAGGGGCCGGCATTAAACGAGCCGGTGGAACTCGGTAGACTACTACCTGGTATCACCTCCCCGCCACCTCGAGCGAGGAAGTTGTACGCGAGCTCACTACATTGCTGGCCCTTTGCAAGACCTGAAAGCATATCGTACAACGCCATGGTCATATTCACGTCACGGACTTGGGTAGACCACACGGCCCATTGCAAGAACGATGGCAGTTTGCCCGCGGACATTTCCGTGATTTCCATGCATGATAGACCGTGCGTCTCGCCAAGCGGTGTTGCGCCCCAGAACTGTAGCGCACGTTCAGGCGGGAGGGACGTGTAGAGGATGCCGATGAGTGAATACAACATGGCGATATCGTTTCGTGGTGTAGGTTGACCTTCGCTTTCACTGCTGACGGGTGCAGTAGACCTAAACATCCTAGACCGATCCGTTCGAACGCTTGCAAGCACATCTTCTTGCCTCTGTTTGATCTTCCGCAGCTCGGAGCTAGCAGACGTGAGCAGAGACCGGATGAGCACATCGCACATGTTGAGTATCGAAAGGTTAAATTCTTCAGGAAGCGGCTCCTTTTGCTGTTGGTCCTGTTGTTCAGGAACGAGTTGGACAAACTGAGCGAATGAGCTTATAGGTGAGGTATGCGTGCGTTTCTGGAACTGGATGAGGACGGCAGCGAGGTATGTGAACGTATCACCCTGAACGGCATTCCATATCTGAGACTCGAGCTCTTCAGTTTTGAAACCTTCTTGGTTCCCCAAGGAGGGGTCGCGATGTCTGGTCTCTGCCATGAAGAGGGTCCATTTGAGTGATATGGTTGCCTTCAAGCCGGGTTCTTTCCAGTTTGCGGTGGGAGCGAGCTGTCGTTTCATGTATGTGATGGTGCCCTTGTCGATGGCGAGGTTTTTACGGACTTTTCCGGCGAAGGATTGAGGGTCTGCTGGGTCGAATGCAGCGAGAGTGGCGGCGAGAATGTAAAAGGTCATTGGATCGTTTGAATTGACTGCGAGCCAATCTATTGACTTTTGTACCTCGTTGGGGGAAAAATACCCTAGACGAGCGATTTGGTAGTAGACCACGGATAGATACCGTCGCTCATACTTGAGCGAGTCACAGCGGGCATTCAGAATGTCGTAACCCAAAGAAGGTTGTGAACCTTGAACGAAATTAGTAGAAGAGCAAGGTGGGGAAAGGGGATTGACGTACCTGGGCAAGAGGTGGGGACAGTGTTACTCTGGGCGTTTTGTCTCGCTGTTTGTGCCTGGGCGACAGCTGCAGCGAGCATTTCGATTTCCTTGAAGATACGAAATGCAAGAGAGGCATCCGGGCCGGCAGACTTTGTTGCAGGGACGAGTTCTTGTCTGACGAAAGCTTCGAGACGGAGACAGAGCCTAGGTGCGTCCGGGAGTTGTGCAAGTCCGGCTGCCTCGAAGAGGTAACGCAGGCAATCAACGAGATGGCGGCGTCGCTGATGGAACTCGACGACGGTTGCCTCAATCAAGTTTATGGGGCCGATATTCGGGTTGTCGGACATGATAGCATGGAGTATGCTGGCAATGTACATTTCGGAGCACCTGAGCTGCTGAGCGAGGAATATGGCTTGTTGGACAAAGTCGGCGTTGACCGCGAGAGACCTGCCATTTATCGTGATCTTTCCTGTACACAAAGGTGAGCGTCGAACGCGGTAGTGTGAGAGCACGGACCAGACTGGAGTTGGCGCTGTTCTTGGGGTGAGGGCTGGCCGACGTCCAAGAGGTCGCGGAGACGAGACTTGTGTAGGATGAGGTCGTCAAAAAGGTCTTGCTCACCATGTCCGCGTGCTGTGAGCGTCGTTGCGAGGACGGACCTGAGCGTGGCGATCGACTCCATCGTCGGACGTGAACTCGACTCTCGACGTTTGTCAAAAGTGGCCACTCGCGTCGCTTATGGGAATTAATTTCCTAAAACAGGCGTATCTCTTGCAAGGTCAATTCCTTTGGAGTCGCGTCCAGTTGGTCGGTCGCGTGTGTCCCTAGTACCTCACTGACATGACTGAGACGGAGATTTCGTACAGACAGTATATAGGCGAACCAGATTTGCCACACATAATGTCCCTCGTACAGAGTGAACTCAGTGAACCCTATGTCATATACACCTACCGATACTTTCTACATCAATGGTACGTCCCATCAACCCGCCCTCGTCTCCCCCCCTCGCTGATGTGTATCACCTCCAGGCCCCAGCTCGCATTCCTCGTGCGTTTTCCGTCGATCCATCTTGCGTTTGCTCACCTCAATCGCGCTCGCAGGCCATCCCAGCGGGCTCGTCCGTCCCGATAGGTGTTATCGTGTGCAAGCAGAGCATGCACAAGCACGTCTCTAACAGAGGCTACATCGCCATGCTCAGCGTCAACAAGAATTGGCGCAAACGCGGCGTCGGTGAGCCACCCCCCTCTCTCCCTCCTCCCTCCTCCCTCCCACTGATCCCATCATGCCCACAACCCTTGCTGATACCACCCCCACAGCGAGTACGCTCGTTCGCCGCTCCACCGACGTCATGAAACGAAACGGCGTTACCGAGGTACGTCCCCTTGGCATTACGTTGCCAAAGGACAAATTCGCCAACCTTCCCCCAATCGCAGGTCGTCCTCGAAACCGAGTTCGACAACATCCCCGCCCTCTCCCTCTACGAGTCGCTCGGGTTCATCCGCGAGAAACGTCTCTATCGATTCTACCTCAACGGAAAGGACGCCTTCCGTCTCGTCCTCGCCGTCCCTCCCGATCCAGACCAGTCCTCGCCCTACCCTAGATATCTACCCATACGAGGTCCGCTCCCAGCGTACCCCATCGACGACGACGACGACGACTAACGACCCTCGTCTCCAATCTCCCCTCTGTCCCCATCCCGCATCATACCCACGCATCCCTCATGCAACTACTACACGCATCACGCTCTGTATACATTACTACTGCGTCCCCCGTACGTTTTCCAGCATGATACATACGTGCCTTCTATAATTCCTGCTCCATCTCTACCCATAAGTACCTGCTTGATTAGTTCATTTTCTTGACCGCAGCATGTTTCACCACCCTCACGTTCCTTCCCACTCTTGTTTCATTTTCAATATTTTTTCTCCTCGTCTGAGCCACTCCTTGCCAGTATATTACTTGTAACGATACTCCCCTGGTGTACTATCACGTTTGAAACTTGCATGTATCACCTCCGGGATACATATTTGCTTGACACAGTTAAGTAACCCATGATTCCGTAATTTATCCCACCACTTGGTAAAGCACTCTAAACTCTATCACTGCCCAACGAATGGCCTAATAGGTCGTTCTAATTTATCGTACCTGATACATTTTCTCAGATTCTGTGGCCTCACCGGGACAGTGTGTGTAGAGCAAAGAGAATAATAACAGTAAAAGACTTGTTTAATCAATGACATCCCTTCACAGCTCATCGTGGTCGTACGAAGGTTCATCATCTGCAGAGCCATCATCCCCGGAGGAAGCATAAAGCTTGCTCGTGATCGGGCCAACAACACTTTGAATCTCTGCCAACTTCTCCTCTAGCTCGTCCGTGGTCGCAGATTGTCCGTTCTCATCGATCCACTCCGTCACCTCCTTGATGGCGGAAAGGAGCATCTTCTTGTCGTCATCCTCCAGTTTACCGCCGAGCCCAGATTGGTCCGCGAGTTGTGACTTAAGACCAAAGACAAACGACGACAGCGAGTTGAGTGATTCGATGCGCTTGCGGTTCGCTTCATCCTCGGAAGCAAATTCCTCAGCCTCATGAACCATACGCTCAATGTCTTCCTTGGAAAGACGTCCCTTCTCGTTCGTGATAGTAATCGACTCGGATTTACCACTAGTGTCAAGGAATCAATCAATCAATCAATATATCAGAATCTGAAAGAACACTCACGTTCCCTTGTCAGCGGCACCAACTTTCATAATACCATTCGCGTCGATCTCAAAGGAGACCTCGATCTGGGGAACGCCACGTGGTGCAGGAGGTATACTAGAAAGTTCGAATTTGCCGAGAAGGTTGTTGTCCTTGGTCAATGCCCGCTCACCCTCGTACACTTGGATAAGCACCGTTGGCTGGTTGTCAGCGGCAGTCGAGAAGCTGCATTACAGTTAATCAGTCAATCAGCCCAGCAATCCAAAACCGAGGCCACGTACATCTGAGACTTGCGAGTGGGAATAACAGTGTTACGAGGGATAAGTTTGGTGAACACTCCACCAGTGGTCTCAATACCGAGAGTAAGGGGGCAGACATCAACAAGGACGACATCCTCAGTGCCCTCCTCACCAGAAAGGATACCACCCTGGACAGCTGCACCATAGGCAACTGCCTCATCGGGGTTGATACCCTTCGAAGGCTCCTTGCCGTTGAAGTACTCCTTCAAAAGCTGTTGAACCTTGGGGATACGAGTAGAACCACCGACGAGGACAACCTATAACCTTCAGGTCAGCGCAATGCAAATCGAATACATCGAGCTACATACCTCGTCGATATCTTCCTTCTTGACACCAGCATCCTTAAGAACCTGCTCGACAGGCTTCATGGTCTTGCGGAAAAGATCCATGTTGAGCTCCTCAAACTTGGCCCTCGTGAGGGTTTCAGAGAAGTCATTGCCATCCTCAAAGGACTCAATTTCAATCCGAGTCGACTGTTGGCTCGACAAAGTCCGCTTGGCCTTTTCAACCTCACGCTTCAACTTGCCCATGGCGCGCAAGTTGCTGGTGATGTCGGTACCCGTCTTCTTCTTGTAAAGCTTGACAAAGTAGTCAATGACCCGGTTGTCGAAATCTTCACCTCCGAGGTGAGTGTCACCGGCGGTTGCGAGGACTTCAAAGACACCATCGTCGATGGAAAGGAGGGAAACATCAAAGGTACCACCACCAAGGTCATAGACAATGATTTGAGATTCGCCACCCGGCTTGTTGAGACCGTAGGCGATGGCAGCGGCGGTAGGCTCGTTGATAATGCGGAGAACCTGAAGACCAGCAATAGTACCGGCATCCTTGGTTGCCTGACGCTGAGCATCGTTGAAGTCTAACAAATTCATTAGGTAAATTGAATTTCCAATAATCCACAGCATACTCACATGCAGGGACAGTGACGACAGCATGGGTGACCTTCTCACCAAGGTATGCCTCTGCAGTCTCCTTCATCTTCGTCAGAACCATAGCGCTGATTTCCTCGGGTGTCTGTACAGAGCAGTTGAGTTTCTTAAAGTGCAGTCAACAACATAGAAAAACTCACGAATTCACGTGTCTCGCTCTTGTAGTTGATTTGAACGGCTGGCTTCCCGCCCTTGTCGACGACGCCGAAAGGCCAGTGCTTGATGTCTCGCTTGAGTTCATTGTCATCCATCTTACGACCAATGAGACGTTTGGCGTCGAACACAGTGTTTTGGGGGTTAGAGTGGAAAGCATTCTTGGCAGAGTCTCCAACGCTAGAAACGTTGTTAGCATAAATGGAAAATAAATGGAGTATGAGAACCTACAGTCGTTCGTCTTCCGTAAAGCTGACCCATGAAGGAGTTATTCGGTGACCCTGGTCGTTGGCGATGATCTCCACGCGACCACCTCGTTGAACACTATGCAAAGAGTGAGCGAGGATGTGTAGAATTGTCAAGCAAGCCGACTCACCCAACACAAGAATAACTGGATAGGTGACGGACTGGTCAGTGAGCAGAATAGACCGAGGTAACTGATACATACGTGGTTCCCAAATCTATCCAGGCAGTTTGGTGAGTATGGTCGCGACAATTTAGGCGGAATGAATGTACACACCAATACCGATGACGGTGCCATACTCGCTCTTCTTCCCGACGTCTTGCGCTGAGACGACGGGGCACAGACAAATGAATGCGAAGAAAGCGAAGAGGATAAGAGAAAGTGAGGACGCCATGCGGCGTGACTTTGCGCGTGATGGGCGGTGTGGACTGGTCATCGCTGTGGACGACGTTGAGATGCTGGAGAGAGAAGATGGTGTTTATGGAGAGAGAACCGTTCTTTATATTACTCGCCAATTGGGCCACGTACAGAAAATGTGTGGACACGTCAACACTTTTCCTCGTGACTTTGCCACGATCACATGACTAGTAGCTACCTGAGCTTATGTAACTTACTATACTACAGTCGACTCTCTCTCATTCGGAGCCGATGATCCAGCACTCAAAATACTCAGTGGGCAGATTGTAGTCTGACCTCTCAGTTACTTATGTTCCCTATATAACATACCCTGTTGAATTGATGCTTTGGTTCCCAGCACTCCTCGAACTGGTATGGGTTATGAGAGAGTCGACTGTACTCGCATTGTCAAGTACCATTGCCTCTCGTCGTGCTCTGTCAAACCGTATGCCCTTCACGGCAGACAAGCAACTTGGATTTCGACACCAACTTACTAGTACGTCATGCTCACGCGTCACCTCTCATTGAAGTCATCATTGGTGGCGGAGACCAGGCCTCCAGGAGCTAACATTCTTCAATAGGGCGGGCCGCATCAGCACACGCGAAAACACGCATTTATGGGCGAATGTGTGTCCAAATAGGAATAGGTCAGGATTTGTGCTGTAAGACAGTTTTTTAGGATCGGTTAGATGCCCATCGGCCAATGAGAGGGGCTTGCTACTTCAAGTTGCAAAACGGTCGTGCAGCAATAACGTTACTTGCCTACATTTAGATGTAGTACGACTCATTCAACTCCAGCAATCTTAGACATCAGAATCAATTTCAATTAACCCACGAAACTACTATGATATTGTCAAGTGATCAGCCACATGAGATGGAACTGTTGCAAACCCAACCACAAGCTTCTATCGGATCATTCCTTCAAGCATTGAGGTTGATGGGAGAGCAACCAAGGTTCACAAGACCGTTCTGAAAAGTTCCATTTAGTCAGGTCTCGAGGTTCAGGACACAGAATACATACGTAGTTGTTGTTCTTGCAGCAGACAGGCTGTTGCTGAGCAGTGCAACCGCTGCCTATGCCAACGGCAGAGATAGGCGAGCAGGTCACACCAACAAGGGCGCCAACCTGAGCAGCAACGTCAACCAAGCCCAACGTGGCAAGGAGGCCATTCGCCTGGTTCAACTAAAGTACCAACAGGAAATACATCAGCTGCAGTCCAACACCAAAGGAACACCACACAGATTTACAGTCTGGACAGAGTTGCAGCAGTTGATGTCGCCAGTGTTACACTGGTCACGCGCCTCAAGGTGCGTAGCAGAGACCAAGAGAGCAAGAGGGAGCAGAGCAAGAACACGAGTGAACATGGCGAAAGGTATAGAGCAGTTGACGACTGAAGAGAGCGGATGAGAGGTGTGGATAGTAGATCTGCTAGTCAAGGTCGCCCTCCTCGTCTCTTTATACCTCGAGAGGAAGACGCCGTCGGATGGATTACGTCCGTCGTAACACAATGTGTCACAACATGCAGTAGGCGGGTCAGGGTGGGCAGCAGCTATATGATTATTTTACGTCGGTTGGGCCGGCGACACAACTTGAACTCTAGGCGACTACGCAATAGACACATACATTGTGGTCAGAAATCGGATCATCGAATTTGGGAGCCTTGCCAAGGCATTGTTGCGTTTCCCTGTAAATTTATGTGAGGTGAACATGAACGTATGGTATACTCAACTTGATGCGAGTTTTGAAGAAGATGGGAAGAAGCACAGAGGCCCGGCATCGGGCCGGGGAATGCCCACTGGCCTAGCAGTGGCCAAATCTCTAGTGACGTGGCCCTGGGGATCTTGAGACCGCCGTGAAGTGCATAAATCCTGCATAACATACTCCACCCAACTCTGATTACAATCACATCATACTTGCCTTTGCACAGTATCTTGCATTAACATTTTCCGTCGATTGTCCATTCGGGGTCAACTACTTTGGGTGTAGGTGATGTACATATGAGTTCCTAGCACATGATCAGGGGCTGTTCGAAATCCAGTGCGGCATGATGGATTGATGAATTCGGACTCCGGTAGCAAGGATCACCGAAAGACTGCGGCGGCACCGCTGTCAATTCCGCGGTCTTGTTCAACCTATCACGCTTACAATAGATTCCAAGTTTGTCGAATAGAAATGTAATTTCAGCCCGGGCCCATCATGTCTGTCAGACCGCTCGAATTCTCGTGACGGGGCAAATAGATGTGACTATTTTCAATGCGCAGCCGACGGCTAGTTCTCGGCCAAGACGGGAGCATATCATGACTTGGCATCATCTTGATCAGTTGACGGTCTCCTTTCAACGAATTAGACTATATCCCCCCCTCAGCAGGAGGTTGCTTTCAATCAGACATTTCATGTCACCGCCGCTATCATTCAGAGATGAGCCGATGTCGGCGCGGCTGAGTTAAAACCAGTTGATGCGCTGCGGGTTTGCTTTCAATTGGAGATTGGGGGGCCTTATCAATAATCCATACCCGTTGAATTCCCTGCCATCACGTGGGCCTTATCATGGTGAGCACAAGATTACCGTGATAAAAGCGATACGTTGTGACTTCACCCGCTACTAGATTGCACCTCGAGGTCCCTCTCCCCGCTCTCACTGTAACACCCCTCAAGTCACCCACACCGCTCATCTGCGACCATGACGAACAAGGAGGCAGTCGAAAAAGCCGACGAACAACTCCTCGCAGAGCTTGGATATAAACAGGAATTCAAGAGGGCCTTCACTCCGTTCGAGGTCATCAGGTCATTCCCTACAGACCTACCCGTCACTGACAGAGTCGCATCCATAGGTCTTCGGCATTGCATTCAGCATCATTGGATTGCTTCCGTCGATTGCGTGAGTATCGAGTATGCACCTAGACTGTTCATCCGTACGAGATGGCTCACCTCGTCCGACGGTGACATATAGTTCCGTCCTCCTTTACTCCCTTCCAAATGGTGGTCCTTCCGCAATGGTATGGGGTGTACGTGCAATATTCCTCTTTTTGAATTGTTCGAGTTCCTAGTTGCTTTCTCAACAACCTAACCTTGGGTGACCTGATGAGCGGGACTTGTGCTACCTGTCGCTTTACCTTCTCTTTGCACGATATACTGACACAGTCTGATATCCGCTTCCATCTAGTGGGCAGTCGCAAGCATTTTTATCCTTTGCGTCGGAATGTCCATGGCAGAGCTTGGTTCCGCGGCACCTACTTCTGGTGGTGTGAGTCATGCTACGACACATTTCCCGGGCCAACGATGAACAATGTGTGATATAGCTCTACTTCTGGACTCACTCACTGTCATCTCCTCGCTGCCGAAACCTTCTCTCCTGGATCGTTGGTTGTACGTCCAAACTCCGAATGCATCTCACAGTCCGTTTACCATCTTGTCAGACGCGAATACGATAGGGTCCATTTCAGCAATCGGTGCGTTATCCATCTCATTCTGGGTGGTTTCGACTGACTCCACGATGTTGTATTTCACGTGTGATATGTTGCGTTCAGCCTCTATTGACTGGGGTTGCGCCGTCCAGATTGCTGCGGCGATCAATATTAGTAACCAGAGCTTTGTCGCTACACAGGCGCAGACCTTGTATGTTTCCATTCCTGTAAATTTCGTGTTTCCGTCTAGAAAAACCTTATCATGTGTTCATCGTGCTTGTTCCTCTTCTGTTTCTCGCGTTACTGACATTTATGCAGCGGGATCTATGTGGCAGTAGTCGTCTCTCATGCTATTATTTGCTCTCTTGGGACTGCCATCCTCGCCAGACTACAAAATCTCTACATCGTCCTCAATTTATGGTGAGTGTCTCAATTTAAGTATCAGGTAGCGGTCTCTCTAGTGCCCTATACCCGCCATCTTACCTCTATCCTATGGGAGCAGATGGCGTTCCTAACTTCTCTATATAAAGCCTGAGTACTAACCCACGTTATTAGCC
>QFEM01002198.1:0-10036 GCA_003316205.1 Boletus bicolor
TCATCAATTCTTATTCATATGTCTTAAAACCTTAATGGATAGAAAGCCAAGGGTCAGTGCTTTATTTCATACACATATATGTTAGGGTAAGGGTTAGGGATTATTGGGGAATAACACATTTAGTGAAAAATGACCAAATATGCAGATAGTTTTTGAGCCACTGTATGCACTATAAAGCATGTATAGTGGGGATGCAGCATCCAAGTAACAGTCTATAGTGGTGGCAAGGATGGAGTCAGTGATGAGCTCAGTGAGCTCTCTGATTTCAAAGATAGTTGGGAGCCATTAGAGAGACAGTATGTGATGATAAGGATGTCTACTGAAAGAAGGGTAGCTTTAGTAATAGGACCACAGTTTGGGTTAGGTTCCATAGAAGGAGAAGGAGGACATTGTTAATCAATATTATGAACAGAATGAGAATTATGGGATACAAGTAGGAAACAAAGTTACCAGCTAACTGGAGAAGAGGAAATATAGTATTGTTACATTTTTTTGGAAGCAAGGTTTGGTTGTTTTTTGAAGGGGATGGAATGACAAGGGGGAAAATGGCATATCTAGTAAGGATTTTACCAATGGAGAGAGTGGGGATAGAGTCTGTGGGTGTGAAGTTGATGGCCATGGAGGTCAGTGGTTAAAAGAGAAGACAAAGGGAAATAGGTACTTATACTTAAGGAGAGCAGAGTCTGTATTCTTTGAGTTCTGCTCAGGGATCTATGAGTCTTCTTTGGTGGAGTATCCTTTCCATTGAATCAGGAAGGAACAGCATCCATTTGTTCTTCTATGACATATGATCTTTTCAATTTCATATTCTTCTTTGCTGTCTATAAGATCTAGAGGGGGAAAAGGGTAGTTGGTTCTGTGGATGTCATCTACTTGGTAGGATATAAGAAGTGAGGCATGGAAGACTGGATGGATCTTCCACATTTTGGGGAGTTGGAGTTGGTAAGTGATCAGGAAGAGTGTCTTTATAATGGTAAAAGGTCCTTCCTGTTTGGAGTGAATTTCAGGTTGGTAATGGATTACTTAAGGTCTTGAGCTTCAAGCCATACCTTATCTCCTAGAGTGAAGGATCTAAATGTTTGGTGTGTTTGAGCTGTCATAGTTTGACATGTGAGTTTGTGAGCTGCTAGAGCTTCATCATGGGCTGTGGTGAGGCTTTTAGCTAGGAGTCTACAGCAGGAAGGGTGGAGTTAGAGATTATGGAAGGTAGGGCATGGGGTTCATATCCCATCATTAGAAAAAATGGAGATTTGCTGGTGATAGAATGTGGTCGGTGATTGTGGATGAATTCTACATAGGAAATAGAGTCAGCCCAGGATCTAGGGTTGGATTTGCAGCAAATCTGAAGGTAGGTCTTGATCTCCTGCTTGACTCATTTAGTTTCCCAATTGGTTTGAGGGAGGTACATCATAGAAAGGAAGAGGTTGTAGTTGAGGATTTGTTCCAACTCTCAGACAAATAAGCTGGCAAATTGGAAGCCATGATCAGAGATGATTTTGTCATAGAGGCTGAAGTGAAGGAAGACTTTGTGGAAGAAGGGGTTGGCAATGCCCTCAGTGGTGATGGACTTCTTCATGGAGCAAAGAATTACCACCATAGTAAGCCCATAATCTACCATGACCAAAAGGGAATTTATGCTGGAAGGAAAAATGGAGAGGTTGGTGATAAGATCACAGGAGATTCATTGAAAAGGGTGAGACACAGAAGACTTGATAGATGTCAGTAGCAGGGCAGAGGGGTGAGTATTGGATTTGGCCTATTGACAGGTGGCACAGCCTTTGACATAGCAGCAGATATAGGTGGTAAATCTAGGCTACCAGAATTTCATGGCAACAAGCTGGTGGATTTTTAGAAAGCTGGGATACCTGGTGGTTTCATGATCATGGCATCACTGGAGGATGGAATGACAGAGGGAGTCATCAGCAGGAATATAGACATGGCCCTGATAGATGAGGACTCTGGCTTCTATCTGCCAATTGGCTAGGTAAGATCAGCTAGTAGGATTTTCTCATTTATGGATTGTAGGGCTTGGAGTACAAGGGTGTCAGATTGGGAAGAGTGGTTGATATGCTGGTGGAGAGTGGTGTTAATGGTCTGGACAAAGTGGGAAGGAGAGTGAAGGGTGACTTCTTTGTTATTAAGGTCAAATTTTGAAAGAAGATTAGGGCAGTGTTATAACTATCCGGGGAGAAGTAATCACTAAGGTCCTTGCAACAAGGAGTTGCTTGGGGAGCAATGATGCAGTACTTCTGCCTAGGGGTTTCCAAACAGCAGTGGACACTTCAGGGAATTCCTAAGTGTAAGGGTGAAGGTTTGACTAGGGGGGTTTTCTGTAGGTCGACAAGGATAGACAAGGTTTGACTGGAGTGGGGGCTCATAGGCTGACAAGGGTAGACAAGGTTCCTTAATGAAGGAAAAATGAAGAGCTACCAATTTAAGATGGTAGGAGACTTAGAGAGCTGAGGCAAAGTGGAGGAAAAGGCAACTAGATTGCCTTAGGTAGATAAGGTACAAAAGGTAACTCAAGGGAGGTCTAAGCTAAGGAATTGTAGGAGATAAAGTGGGTCTTTATATACCTTGCCCCAATATGCATGGACCATGTGTAGAACAAATAGGGATTGGGTTAGACTGTGAGAATATGTGTATGGAAATGGGAGAAGCATGTATCTCTTCTATCGGAACAATCAGGTGGAACAATAGAGACATGTGTGTGGAATGTGTAAAGCACATGGCCTGTATATTGTGGAAGATTAATAGAGACATGAGAAAAGAGGAAGACACCTTTGGTATGGAGTGAGGAGAAGCCAAAGAAGGAAAATTGGAAGGAAGTCAAATGGGTATTCTAGGGCTCTGACAATGAGAGGTCCTAGAGACAATGGTAGTACATGGAGTATGAGTAATCATAGCAAAAGAAGGAAAGAAATGAGTAATCATAACAGGCAGCAGGATAGGGCATTTGGACCATGAGTTGAGATCTGGGAACATGAATTATTTTAAGATCAAAGTCAGAGAGGTTGATGAACCAACAGGCTTGGCAGTGGTTAAGAGTGTGGGGTTGATGGAAGTAGATAAGATTTTTATGATCTGTGAAGACCTGTACAGGAAAAGGGGAAATGGGAGATAGTGTCACCAGGCATTAAGCCCACAGATGACAGCAAGGAGTTTGTGGTCATAAATGTTGTAGTTCCACTCCACTGGAGAAAACAATGTGGAGAGGTAGGAGCATGGTGTCATATCCCATAATTTGCCCAAGTCCAACTCTGGCATCTCTGATGCTATACACACCAACTCTGGACCTATATCATCTATATCACAACTCCAGTTCCCAGAGTTGCCCCTCCGTTTCATCTATCCTGTAAAGTACATTTCCAATATCTCGTACCTCCATATTGCCCTATGCCCTGACTTCCCCATTATCCCTGACTTCGTTGTAGTTACCTGTTGACCCTTTGGTTAGTTTCCTCCACCTCATTACTTACCCTAGAAAATACTCAGACCCTCAGACTTACTCCTCCATCCCCATTTGTACACCGTATATAAGTACTTACTAATAGGGCATGTACCTCAGTTTGAATATCACATTAGACTCACCTCCACCTCTTTCTGATTGTCTCTGAGTCTTGATGACTCACCTCTGACCCAACCTCTGTCAAACTAAGGTTACTTGTAACCTCTCGTTCATCCTTTGACCATTTCCATAAATACAGGACACCAGACTTGGACAAGGGCACACCACATACAGTGAAGCTGAAGTCCCATTGCCTCGTACATAACTCTAGAGTTCCAGAGTTCATACCAGAGTTGATCTGGTTTTAACAGTATATTCAAACTCGTACTTGTTCCAGAGTTCACTCACAATGTCTACTTGTGTCACTAGATCTAGAGCCCATGCCATTGGCACACCTACCAACGCTTCTCCCCGTTTCAACCCTCTCAGCATGTTTGGGAGCAGTTGTTGAGGTTCTGAACTCATTGACCAGTTCCGAAGCTTCTCCGCTCAATGTATCCCCATCTCTGCTTCTCAAGAGTGCCCCCAACCGCAATCTCCTACTACAGGAGCACATATTGTTGAGCTTGACCTCAAATGAGACCCCTCTCCTTCTCCATCACATTCCAGCCAACTGTTATAACCTTATCACGAATGACTAGGAAAACCACAAGGCTCAACGCTTTGCAAAGTACACAGCTTCTGGCAAGTGAAAGAGATGAGGTGTGTGAGATGAGGAGGAGGAGAGGTAGTCATCTCTGTTCGATGCAGGCCTACAAGGGGAACAAGTCCACCAGGCAATGACCAGTAAAGCAAACAAACAAATGGATTAGACTGGGGTATCCAGTCACAAAGTACTAGTTTATATAGTATACAGGTGCATGCACAGACCATGCTGTGCATGAGAGGAATTACTATAGATAGACTGATGAAAGAATCAAGGCATGGGAAAAGAAGTAACAGAGATTAAAGGGGCTATGTGAGAAGAGTGGAAATTAAAAGGTCATGGATACCATGAAGTATGACATCATTGGTTCTAGACCTAGTCATGTGCTGGTTCCCATGGTCACGTGCACAGATCACATGACTTGGAAAAGAAAAGAGTTGAAGTCCAAAAAAGTTTAAAAATGTTCATATCATAACACTACCCCCTTTTTAGGACTTGAATTCCAGGCAAGTTGTGGAAGGAACAGATTCTGTAAGGTTTTCATATGGAGAGAAAAGAGAGGCAAATGAGGAAATGGTAAGTCCATAGAGTTTTTGAGAAGCAGATGGATGGGATTGTTTTATGGAAGTTGGCGACAGCCAAAGGGGCAGTGTTAATAATGTTGGCCAATTCCCAAGTACAATCTGTTTCATCGTACCCTCTCCAATGGACTAAATATTCCAATTTCCTATTCTTGAGATGCAAAGCTGCAATAAACTCAACCTCAAATTGTTCTTCCCCTTCTTGGTCTACCTCAATGGTGTTGGGATGGACTTTGGGCTGTCCAGGTAAAGTTTCCCAATAAGGTTTGACATGAGAGATATTAACTGTGGGATGGATCCACACAGTATGGGGAAGTTTGAGGGTAACAGCGTTAGGAAGAACCATAGAGATGACATAGGGTCCAATCCATTTTTGGGTTAATTTTTTTGCTGTATAAGGAAGATTAAGTTTATTGGTAGATAGCCAGACTTGTTGGCCAACAGAATATTCTGGTGCTTCAGAACATTTTTTCTCTGAAGTGGCTACCATTCTATTGCATGTTTCTTCTAATCCCGCTTCTATCTCCTTATGGGAACAACCTAATTCTCCCACAAAGCCAGCTAGTTTTCCTTCGAAACTCATGTAAGGGGCATAATTACGAGTAACGTTGAAGGGAATGGAACCAGTGGCGGTGGTTACGGTGTTATTATGAGAGAACTGGGCCATTTTTAACCAATCTACCCAATCATGCTGCTTCTTTCCAATATAGGCACAGAGATATTGTTCTAAATCTCGATTGATACACTTTGTTTGGCCATCCGTTTGAGGGTGGTAGGCCGTGGAAAATTTCTGATGGATTCTGAGAAGCTTGCAGAGCTTCTGGATGAAAGCAGACACAAATTGGGGTCCATGATCTGAAATGAGAGAGGAAGGGAGTCTGTGTGTACACCAAATGTGATCTTGGAATAAAATAGCTAAATCTGTAGAAGAACAAGTGTCGTGTGTGGGAATAAAGACCACTTCTTTGGAGAAATGATCAACAACAATGCAAATAGCTGTGAAAGAACGAGATTTGGGTAAATCCATAATGAAATCGACCAAAAGATCTTCCCATGGGTGCTTTGCAGTGGAAAGAGGAATAAGTTTACCTGCTGGTGCTTTTTGCTTACCCTTCATGAGGGCGCACACTTGGCAGCTATCTATATAAAGTTTAATGTCCTCTATGTGTTGTGTGCTTAGTTGGCTTTGCTGAGAAATCAGAGAAATAGTGGCTATTACGAATGTGAACGACAGTACAGCTGATGTGACGTGTAGGAAGTAAATGAGTGGGTGAAAAGCCGTAAGGCTTTTTCCGGTCCGAAGCTGGACTCTGCGCTGTCAGGGCGAGCAAGCTGTGGACCCTAAAGGGTAGGAGCATGCAACGCATCGCGTGAGTGAAGCCCTAATATTAGGAGCAGTGACGTACTAGCACGGAAATTATCTGACAGGAGGAAGTATGTATTGGTGCAGATTGTCTAATAGTTGTGGTTGGTGTTGGAGGAAGGGGGCGAGGACGAGAGCATGGTGTCTGAGGTAAATGGTGAATGACTCGCTTGACCATCTACCAATGGTTTTTACGACGTCGAATGGGACGCCTTTTAGTAAGTAGTGGAGGGTACCACCGATTCTGAGGCTGTGCCCTTTTAAATCGGGCATGTCGGAGTGCAGTTTTTTTACTGAATCAATGTGTTTGATTACCTCTGACTTTGATAGGGGTCAAAGACCACTCTTGGGGTGCTTCCACGCGAAAAGGTGATGTGAGGTAGGGGTGGGGTTTAGACGGAAATGGTTGTCGATGGTGGCTTTTGGGTCTGTGATGGAGTTTGGCTTGTGGGGGGCGCAATATGTTTGTTCACCTTCGGGCGAGGTTTTTGTGCGGGGGAGGGAAAAAGTAATCACTGGGAGATTTTTGTGGTTGTGTGAAAGGTTTATTCTGTTGCGTGAGATATGTTTAGTGGGATCGAATTTTGATATAGTGGGGACTGTGAATTCACCTAGACGTGCTATACAATAGAAGGAGCAGGCAATGCATGCGAAGATGGTGGTGTCTCGAGGATTGTTAGTGTCCATGGATTGGCGGAATTTTTCTAGAATTTGAACTGTGAATGGGGTGCGCTTGGTTCATTTGGACGAGGAAGGGGCAAGTCTGTTCGCACCTTCCAGGAGAGCCCTGTATTCTAGGTCGTTTATGTTCCATTCCAACCCGTGTAAGATATGCCATGCTCTGATGGCAGCGGTGTAATTTACGATGGTTGATCCTGAGTGAGCGCCTGCGCAGCTTGCGAGGAAGGCGGATAGCAGGTTGGGGGAAATGGGGGCGCGAAGTTGGTTGGGTATGTTGTGGATGTCGCAGTATACGTGGAAGGCAAGAAGGCCGTTGCCATAAAGCTCTTTGGTGGAATCCGCCCAAGATGTGCCGATGATGCAGAGTATGTGGTCAATTTGGCTGTCAGACAGCGAGCTGGGCTCTGCATTGTCTGGTCTGTTTAAAGTGCGCAGTGGATCGTGGGAGGGGCACCATAGGAGGAGGCATTGGCGAGCTAGGCAGTGTGGGCACAAAGGGGAAGGTGCGGGGGTTAGGTTGGGTCGGTACAGTCGTGGGTTGGGTTGAGGAACGGATGTGGGAGGGAGGGGGTTGTCGAAGCGGGTGGGGGGGGGGGGTTATGGGTTATGAAGGGAGTACCATATGGCCTTGTCATCAGCACGTTGGCAAGCGCTGACTTCGTCTTTGGATTCCTGGGCGCGTTGGATTCAGTCAATGAGTTTGACCGCGGCGGTGGGGTAGGTGCTATTGGCGATGGCATGCAGCTCGCGAGGATGGGGGGGGTTGGAGAAGTCGACGATGAGGTCACTAAGGTGGTGAGGGATGGGTATATGTGGGAGTAGTTGTGATGGGGGACCGTAGATGCCTTGGGAAGGGGCGTCAGCGGGGTTGTGTTCACTTGGGACGAAGCGAGCAATAACGCTAAGGATGGGTGAGGATTTGCTGGCAAGGAAGGAGTGGAGTCGTCTGAAAACTGCGTTGATGGTGTTGTTGCGATAATGCCCGACTTTCCAGCTTTTGATGACGCTGGTGTTGTCTCCGTGAACAAGGAGGTGTTGCTCTGATTTAGTGATGTGAGCAATGGATAGGACAAGGAGTTCGAAGGCGACAGCTTCAGCCCAGGCGATGTCTTGTTTGCCATTGCACTCCTGCCAGCCTGGGAGTAGTCTTCAGGCTCGCCATCGTGGGCCGACGACAATTCCAAGGCCGATACCAGAGCTAGCATCTGAGAAAGCGGCAGGGTCTGTGAAAGACGGAGGTGGGGAGATGGTGCGAATTGCTGCGCCTGAAGATATGGTGTTGGTCCACCACTTGAGATCTTCTGCAATGGATTTGTCTGGGCGGTGGGGAAGAAAGGGTTTTTTCTCGCATACGGCGAGCATGCGTTCCAGGCCTGTTAGATAGGCGTGTCCTGCGGGCACGAGGGATGACATATGCAGTAGTTTTCCATACAACTTCTTGACGTCTTTGAGGCGATGGGTCGCGCGGCTGTTCCAGTCTTGTATGGCTGTGGTGTACTTAGCGGCTTTGCTGGGACTGAGTGAGATGGTGCGGTTGCTAAGGTTCCAAATGAAACCGATGTAAGTGGTCAATTGGGCGAAAGGTTGGTCTTTGGATTTCTCCCATGGAATTCCTAGAAAGAGCAAGAGGTTGTCAATATCATCAAAATTGTAGGTGAAGGTGGAGTCGTGCAGGGAACGCGGCGATGCTTGTGATAGATCTCGGATCGGGTGGGCACACAACTCGTTAAACTCCTTGTGTGAGTCATCTTGGAGTGGACGACCCTGGAACCATGTGCGACTGCCTAGCTTGCATTTGGGATTCTGTTTTATGGTGTCGTGCCAGGAGGCGCATCGATTGTTGTAGTCTATGCGATGTTGGAGAGGAATTCTGACGAATATGTGGTCATCAACCCATTTGTTGAGAGGGCCAATGCCGTGGAAACAGAAGATGTCAGCGGCCGCGTCTGCGAGGTGGACGTAACTACCTGCTGATGGGGTGGCTCCGAATGCGATGCATGTGTCGATGCAGCCGTGAGTGGGTGATGTACGTACCACGGCTGCAGGCCACTGGGATACGTGTAGGGGAAGGGTGCAGTATGCCTCCGCTACGTCCCGGGTGGCTGCCTCAGAACCTGGGGGGAGACGGGAAATTAAAAGATATACTATGGAGAACTTGCCCCACGAGGCAGGGAAGTTGGATGCATCTATGTGTGAATTAACAGAGGGGGAAGGGTTCGCGAGAGAGGGGGAAATGGGGAAAGAGAAGTTTTGCATGAGGCAGAATTTTCCCGGCTTGTCTGGTTTGGGAATTTTGGAAAGGGGGGATGTTTGGAAGGGGTCAATGGCTTTTTCGATGATGGAGAGGGGAAGGGACCAATGTATCTACCTTTGGTAATCTCCTTGAGTACTATGTCGTCCATCTGGGTTTGGTACATCGTTATGGAAGGGGAATTAGGGGGGGATTGGACTCTGGTTATATTGGGGAAATGTACTAGGAAGCCGTATCTAAATCCATGGGGTATGTCACTATAATCATCGAGGAGACCTGCAGTACATAGTAGGTGCTCCCACACGTCCGGTTTATATGGCATTTGCGCTTGCATGCTTCTGATTGAGATGGCACTAGTAAGCTCCGTGAGCAGCTGATCTGCATCCCGAGCAGATGTGGGGGAAGCAACGCTTCTGCTGGCATCCTTCCTTGCGTTGCCACTTAGTGCAGATGTGTTGGTCGGTGGCCTTGACACGGAGCTGTCTGTTGGTGCATTTGGCAAAGACGTCATGTTTGTTGTCCCAGAGCCTGTCTCTGGTACACTCGGAGATGGGTACATTATGCTGGTCTGTACCGAGGCACACTGCGCAAGGAGGGAGCGGTTCTGGGTCGGAGGTTTGTACGTGTGGTTGGGAGCGAAAGGAGCGGCTGCGTTTGTGGGAGTTGTCAGCGCTGGGCGGTGGGGAGGATGCTGTGCGTTTAGAGGCGCTAACGTGGCGTTGCTGGGATGGCGCGGCGTTATGGGGAAGTTGGGACGACTGTAGAGTCGAGATTAGGGCTGTGAGGCGATTGGTAGCCTAATTGCCCGTAGAGGGTATGTGAATACACGTAGAGGCATGTATGATGGGCGGGCGTAGGGGCCTGGGAAGTTTTTGTGGTGTGAAGCCGGTGGGAAAAGTGGGGTGTAGGGGCCCGCAGTAGGTGGGGAGTTTTCAAGAGTGGAATAAAGTTGTGGAATAATGGGTGAAAATGGAGAGGGGGGGGGAGGGGGATAAAAAAGGGGGGG
>QFEM01002202.1:0-18373 GCA_003316205.1 Boletus bicolor
CGACAACACCACAAGGCTCGGGACTATCTCGCAGGCTACACGTGTCCTGGCGATAAAAGAGAAGAGAGGAAGGTGGAAGTCCTTTCCGTTCGATGCAGGCCTACAATGGAGAACAAGTCCCCAAGGCAATGACCAGTGAAGCAACAAACAAGTGGATTAGACTGGGGATTCCAGTTGCAAGTGTCTACCTTATATATGTACAGGCATGCGCACAGACCATGCTATGCGTGGGAGGAACTACCATAAATAGACTAATTGGAGAAGCCAGGCACGGGAAAAGAAGTAACGGAGATTAAAGAGGCAGTGTGAGAAGAGCGGAAATTAAAAGGGCGTGGGTACCATGAGGTATGACGTCATAGGTTCTAGACCTAGTCATGTGCTGGTTCCCACGGTCACGTGCACTGATCACGTGACTGGAAAGTGAAAAGTTGGAGTTCGAAAAAGTTTGAAAATGTTCATATTATAACACTCGAGCAGTATCTTCACATCTATTGTAATTACCAACAGGACAACTGGTCCGAACTCCTGCCCCTCGTGGAGTTCTCTTACAACAATGCCCCTAGTGCAACCACAGGTGTTTCTCCGTTCTTTGCCAACAAGGGTTACCACCCCAACATCTCCGTTCATCCAGAACAAGATCTCACCTCTGCTCGCACTCGAGAATATTCTGTCGACCTCGATACCCTCCATCAGTTCCTCCGTGAGGAGATGGCCCACGCCCAGCAACGCTACCAAGGACTGGTGGATGCCAAGCGAACTCTGGCACCGGACTTCAAAGTCAGTGACCAGGTTTTCGTAAAAACTAAGTACTTCCGTTCCACTAGACCTTCGAAGAAACTCTCTGAGAAGAATCTGGGACCGTATACCGTCATCGCTCAGGCTGGAACCCACTCCTTCATGCTCCAACTCCCCGACTCTATGAAATCCATTCACCCCGTCTTCCACGTATCCCAGCTAGAACCCTCTGTACCTAACGTCATTCCCAACCGGGTACAACCTCCTCCACCTCCAGTCGAAGTGGACGGAGAACCGGAGTTCGAGATCTCCAAGATCCTTGACTCCAAAATAGACCGACGACGAAAAACCTGCAAGTTGCTCTACCTCATACGATGGTCTGGCTACGAAGGTACTGATGAAGAAACCTCCTGGCTGTTAGCCATGGAGCTCGGACATGCTTCCGAACTTGTTGATCACTTTCATTCTTAGTATCCGGAGAAGCCCGGACTTCACTCTGCATGATCGGACAAAATATAACTTGCATTTTTGACTACAGAGGGTGATGAGGATTAGCTACACCTCTTCTTCTACTTCCTCACCCTCACTCCGGTCACCTTCCTCCATCTCCGCGTCTTCCTTCTCCATCTCCGCCCTCGCCGCCTCACTAGCCTCCGACCTCAACTCCATTACCTCCTCCACTACTTCGCTCTCTCCCCCGTCCTCCATCTCCTCCTCTGTCTCCTCATCTTCTCCGTAAATCTCCGTGGCCTTCAGATTGACCAGACGATTGAAGATGTCATTTTGCGCCCTCATCTGGTTGTTCTGAGCCTGGACTGTGTCCCTGAGCTCCCGCACTGCCCCCGTCATCACCTTCGCCACCTGCGTCCACGCCTTGATCGCCTCCGCGAGTTCCCCCCCTTGCGAGGAACCCACTCTGACGCTCGACCCCTCCTCCGACTCGTTTGGCCGCTTCCTCTTCTTCGCCGGCTGAGCGGCCCCCTCTGTGACCCGCTTCCTCTGCTGCACCGGCTTCTCCGCCTCCTCCGTCCCCGGCCGGACACACCTCGCTTTCACCTGATGGCACTCCTCGCACGACGTCACCTTCCCAGGCCCCAGGATGCACTCGAGGTCCTTGGCGGTGCACCGAGTGCACGCCGAGACCTCCGAGACCTCCTGCACCTTCCTCTTACTCGACCCGGTGAGCCATTGCTGCTCGCGCACCTCCTCAGCTTTCTCTGGCAGATCCGTTAGCTCTGCCAACTCTGAGTCGAAGAACACTCACCCTTCTCCTGGCCGCTGCTTCGGCCACCTCGTGCCTCTCCTTCTCGCATGCCTTCTCCTCTTCCACCCTCTTCCGTTCCTCCTCCGCCTTCTTCCTCACCTCCTCCTCCTTCTTCGCCTTTGCCTGTCGCCTCCGTTCGGCGAACTTCGCCGCACACAATTCATTGTTGTTGTTGTTGTTCTCCGCCAATTGGTCATTGGACCAGTTTTTGATATCGTCGAAGTCGGACATGGTGGTGGTTTGGAAAGGAGAGGTACCGGTAGGACTTCGTGGTTTATATAGGGCCTTACCCCCGACCCACATTTCTTCGGACTCCGATAGTTTTTTACAACTCCGCATTGTCGCTTACATAGGCCTTCAGGGGTTCAGGCCTAAGAGGGGGATACTGTCATATCCCAGATTTCGCCCAAGCCCAACTCCGGACCTATATCATTGTTCTCGCAACTCCGGGCCCTCAGAGTTGCCCCTCCGTTTCATCTACCCCGTAATGTACATTTCCAATACCTCATATCTCCATTTCGCCCTATGCCCTGACTTCCCCGTTTTCCCTGACTCCATCATAGTTATCCATTGGCCCTTTGGTTAGTTTCCTCCGTCTTGTTACTTACCCTAGAAAATACTCGGACCCTCGGACTTACTCCTCCGTCCCTGTTCGTACACCGTATATAAGTACTTACCGATAGGCCATGTACCTCAGTTTGAATATCACATTAGACTCACCTCCACCTCTCTCTCTGACCCTCTCTGAGTCTTGATGGCTCACCTCTGACCCAACCTCTGTCGAATTACGGTTACTTGTAACCTTTCGTTCACCCTCCGACCATCTCTGTAAATATGGGACACCGGACTCGGACAAGGGCGCACCACATACGGTGAAGCCGAAGTCCCGCTCACCTTGTATATAACTCCAGAGTTCCGGAGTTCGTACCGGAGTTGATCTGGTCTTAACAACAGCCTCCTTTAATCTCCGTCTTCCTTCCTGTGCCTTGCTTCTTCAATCAGTCTAATTATGGTAATTCCTCCCATGCATAGCATGGTCTGTGCACGTGCCTATATAGTATATAAGTTAGTACTTTACGACTGGATCCCCAGTCTAATCCATTTGTTCATTTGCTCTACTGGTCATTGCCTGGTGGACTTGTTCCTCTTGTAGGCCTGCATTGAACGGAAGTGACTACCTTCCTCCTCTACTTTCATGCACCTCATTTCTTTACTCACCAGGACTCGTGTAGCCTGCAAAGTATCAAGCCTTGTTGTCATATCCCATAAAATCCATGAGTCCACCTCCGACACCTCTGACATCTCCGGTGCTATACGCACCAACTCCAGACCTATATTGTTTATATCGCAACTCCGGTCCTCCAGAGTTGCCCCTCTGTTTCATCTATCCTGTAAAGTACATTTCCAATACTTTTGTTATACTCCATTCACCCTATGCCCTGACTTCCCCATTATCCCTGACTCTGTTGTAGTTACCTGTTGACCCTTCGGTTAGTTTCCTCTGTCTTGTTACTCACCCTAGAAAATACTTGTCCCCTCGAAAATACTTGTACCCCTGGACTTTAGTACTCCATCTCCCGTTTTACCTCTGTATATAAACCTTTGTATCTAGTACTGTAGTTCAGCTAAATAATCGACTTAGACACCAGCTATTCCCTCTCTAAATCATCTCCACCCCTTGTAACCTCAGTCAATCTTATTGTTTACCTCTGAACCTCTGCTCCAAAATCCAAGGACCTGATCAACAGCAAGGGTGCACCACATACGGTGAAGCCAATGTCCTTATTCCTATGAACTCCGGAGTTCCGGAGTTACGCCTGGAGATCGTTGGCACAGTCTTAACACTTGTGGTGTTTCCTTCATTTGTGATAGGTTCATTACAAGCTTGAGGCATGAGAGCACTTCTTTGCCCTTGTGCTGAAGGAGATTGAGAAGGATGTGTCAAGTCATGGAGGGAACAGGCCCAACACAGGGGGCACAACTTAATAGACAACATGACAGAAAAAATCTCCCTTAGAGCATTATAACATTGCTGAGTCTGAACAGTCGCCAATTGACATAACGGTCTGGCTTAGATCTCTACAAGGAGATAGAGCAACTAAGGTATGTAAAGCTACAACTGAAGGTCAAACACTGACACTCATTCAGGACTTCCTAGACCATCTTAAAGATCATCTACTCCACCAGATCCAATCTCCAGGAGAATGGGATGGTGAGAGTACAACCTTCACCAACACAGATCAAGACAGCCTCCTCATTATATGCAATACAATGTATGAACACAAGAAACTTTTGGTAAACTATATGATCTACAACCTATAATGTGAGCAAGATGTCATCAATCCTTGTACACATGCAGACATCATGGTACTCTCACATGAGACAGATGCAAACTGCCATCCATATTGGTATACCTGTGTACTCATGATTTTTCACATGAATGTTTGGTATTATGGCAAGGACTCACATTCTCAAGAAATCCAGCATAAAGATGTGTTGTTTGTTTGTTGGTTTGGCCGCAATCTAATGAATCCTTCTATCTTTGATGCTCACCATCTCCCTCATATTGGGTTCCTGCTGGATAACAACCCTGAGGCATTCGGTTTTCTGGACCCGGATGTAGTGATCCATGACGTCCACCTTATTCCAACGTTTTCACTAGGACTGACAAGTGATTTACTCAGCAGTCACTCAATTGCACAACGAGAAACAGAAGGAGATGATGATTGGCAATCATTTGAGGTGAATATGTGAGTACATGATTAAATCAGTTATAGCCAACTAAAACTATTTTACTACTAGATTTGTCAATCGCGATGTGTTTATGCGTTACTAGGGAGGTGGCATTGGACACACTGTGTCCCACCATTGGGATGACTTCTTGCAATCAGACAGTAGGAATTTTCAAGAGGGAAGGAAGGATGAGGGTGAAGTGAGTGATGTGGAAGATGAAGATGAGGAGGAAGAAGATTACAACAGTGACGGGCAAGGAGATTGTGATGGTGAGGAAAAGGGACTTAGAGATGATGAGAGAGAGGAAATTGAGGATGATGAAGGGGACAGAGATGGTGATGGCCACAGAGACGGACTTGGAAACAAGGAAGAAGAGGGGAATGATAATACAGTATGTATGAAAGAGATTATGATGCTCTTTAATGACATTTGTGTGCTGTACAGTTTTTTTTGGGATTGACAGAACTTGTGTCTCATTTAAAACTTGGGTGTCAGGTTGGTCAAAGATATGCATATATTCAACTATCTATGCAGAGAGAAATTGTGCTAGGTATATATTACCATGTTGTAGGAGAGGCACTATCAATGAAGGACAATATTGTGAGTAAATGCACATGATGAGCACAAGCAACATCTTGCAAGACTCGTCTCATTGGTGACGTGGCTCCCCAGCCAGGATTGCCTTATCAGGCTTCATTGGAGTTTCAACATTTTACTAATGTAACTCCCATGGCCATTGAATTCACTCCCACAGACACTATCCCTACCATCACCATCAGACAACTCCTTACCCACCACCATGCAGTCTCCCCTCTTGCCACTCTGTCTCCCCCTGACGAGAATCAAACCCTATTCCCTGAAGACTTTGAGAATGATACATCCCCTGTTAATCCTTCTTCTCCAACTCACTAGAAACCTAGTTCCCCACTTGTACCCCATTATCCTAGTCCCATATCTAACATTGTACAACAACATCCTCCTACTCCTCCTATGGAGCCTGTCTCAGTTCCTAGCTCTACTACTAAAGTTACCCCTTTTTCAGTAGACATCCCAACCACCATATACTGTCTCTCGGATAGTTCCCCAACCATCTTTGAGATCCATGAGCTCACAGAGCTCATTACTGACCCTGGCCTTGCCACTTTGGTGGACTGCTACCTTGACATGGCCTCACTCCTCTATGCACTTTACAGTGGTTATCTATCTAACCTAAATATCATCACCATGGCCCACATCCCCTCTGCCAACACCAATTGTTCCTATGTCACACACTTCATTCATCACGACACCCAAGAAACCCAATGTCATCTTCTTGTAGCCCTCCACCAGTTAGGAATGCTAACCTTCCTTTGTGACCTTCATTGCTATCTTCTGGTGTTGGCTACCACCACCCACCATCTCACCCAGGAGCTCCACATGGCTCTTGCTGAGGAAGAAAGCTGAACCACCTGGTTCACCATTCCCACAGTCTCACTGGCTGAGGTCAAGAACCCTGTCCATCCCCCCAACCATCCACCTCCTCCTTGTTATGAACCTATTGAAAACGACGGGAACAACCACAAGGCTCAATGCTTTGCAGGCTACACAAGTCCTGGCGAATATAGAGATGAGGTATGTTACGATGGCCGGGAGGCTATTGTAATGGGGCCTTCGCTGACAAGGAGTTGTGAGTAAGGCGATGATGCAGTAGCACCTGGGGGTTTCCTACAGGCGCACGAAGAGGAGTACTCTAGGGGTTTCCTAAGTACTAGGACAAGGAGTCACTGGTGAGGCGACGACGCAGTGGTTGCCTGGGGTTTTCCTACAGGCGAGCAAGGGTTCGACTAGAGCGGGAGCTCTTAGGCTGACGAAAGACAAGGGGTTCGACTAGGGTAGATACCCGTAGGCTGACAAGGGTTCCTTAGAAAAGGGATAACAAGGAGCGGTCACTTAGAAGTAGACCGGAGACTTAGAGAGTCAAAGATGGAAGAGAAAGGCGTAGATTGCCTTAGCACAGGACGAGATACAAGGTAACTCAAAGGAGGTCTAAGCTAAGGAATCGTATCGTAAAAGGGAGGGTTTATATACCCCTGGATATGCGCACGGGCCAGGTGTGGAATATTGCGAGATCGGGATAAACCGTGGGATAACATGTATGGAGTCGGGAGAAGCGCGTATCCTGTGTATCATAATAAACCAGATCAAAGAAAGAAGAGAAGTATGGACACATACATGGAGCATGCGAAACACGTGTCCGGTTATTGTGGGAATCAACACAGTCGTGAGACAAGTGGAAAGTACCTTCAGTATAGAATGATAGTGAGACGAAGCCGAAGGTGGGGAAAAGGAAAGAGGTCCAGTGGGTGGGTGAGGACACGAAGGATACGTGGTCCAGGCGCTGGTAGTACAAGTAGACTGAGGAGACGAAGCAAATGTAAGAAAGAAAAGAGAAGTCATAACATTACCCCCTTAGTAAGGTCAAGGCTACGACGTAGACAAAACTTGGTGAAATCTAATAGGTGGGTCCACCGACTGGGGAACCGGTGATGTTACCATAGGCGGTATCATCCCAGACATCTTCTTGGTCTAAGTAGTTCCGCTCATAGAGTGGGAAAGGGGAACGTCGGACATGACGAGTGCAATGAGGTCCACAGGGGCAGCGTGGGTTCCCTGAGGACCCAGAGGAGTGAGAGGAGGAGGAGCGAGAAGACATCTGGCGTGGCGGGGGAACACGACGGGGAGGAGGAGATGGGGTGTGACGACGAAGGGGGCACTGATTGAGGATGTGGCCTGGGGCCCACCGAAGGCATGAGGAACACTGGTGGAAGGGGCAATCAATTTTGAAATGCCCGAGGCGGCTACACTCATAACAGGTTTGGTGGGCGTGGGGGTGAGTGGTCGGAAGAGGGAGGCAGCTGTCTGCACCGGTCCAGGCAGCTTCAATGCGCTCCATCATGTGGGTCTCCTCAGCGGAGAGTGGGGTACTACTGGCTGATGGGGTAGGAGCAGGAGGTGGACCGGGAGCGGTGAGAGGTTGCTCAACCTCAGCGAGGGAGATGGTAGGGCGGGCATGTCGGGTGATACGTTGTTGTTCTTCTTCGAGGGCATGATGGAGCTCCTCGGAGATAGGCTTAGTTTGGGTGGCGATGGCAAGGAGGTATCGGTGTAGGTCCCAAAGGAACGTCAACATGCTGAGCTGGTGGAGGACGATGAGGAGACGACACTGGATCTCCTTGGCGTCATGGTGAATGAAGTGCGCAACGTGGGTGCGTGTGGGGTCAGTGGCGGGGACATGGGCCATGGCAATGACATTTAAATTGGAGAGGTACACAGTATAGAGTGTGTAAAAGGGGGACGAGATGTTCAGGTAACAATCCACGGCTGTAGCGAGGCCAGGGTCAGTGATGAGCTCGGTGAGCTCGTGGATTTCGAAGATGGTGGGTGGTCCGTCAGAGAGGCAGTAGGCGGATGTGGGCACGTCTACAGAAAGTATGGAAGCTTCAACAGCAACTGGAGAAGCAACGAGAGGCTCCACAGGAGGAGTAGGAGGACATTGTTCTGCAACGTCAGGTACGGGACTAGGATCATGGGGTACAAGTGGGGAACTAGGTCTCCAACAAACCGAGGCAGGAGGAGAATCGAGGTCCTCAGCATTGCGGAGTTCTAGATCTTCGGGAAATAAGGTTTAGTTTTCTTCGGATAGAGACAGGATGGCAAGAGGGGAGACTTGATAATGGCGGGTAAGGAGTTCACCGACGGTAATGGCAGGGATCTGGTCAGTGGGGGTGAACTCGATGGTCATAGTGGTTCGGGTCTAAGGAGAGAAGATGGAGGGGAACAGGGCTTTATACTCAAGGAGAGTGGAGTCTGCATTTTTCAGATTCCGTTCTGGGATCCAAAAATCTTCTTTGGCGGAATACCCTTTCCAACGGATCAGGAAGGAACGGTGTCCCTTGGTTCCGTGGTGGCATATGATCTTCTCAATTTCATATTCTTCTTCGCCTTCTACAAGGTCCGGAGGGGGTTGAGGGTAGTTAGGACCGTGGGTGTCGTTCTCATGGTAGGGCATAAGAAGCGAGGCGTGGAAGACTGGATGGATTTTCCAGGTCTTTGGGAGGCAGAGTTGGTACATGATCGGAGACAGTACCTTTGTGATGGTAAAGGGGCCTTCCTGTTTGGTGGTGAATTTCGGGTTGGCGATGGAGCGTTTGAGATTGCAGGCTTCGAGCCATACCTTATCTCCTAGGGTGAAGGGTTTAAAGGAACGTTGGGTGCGTGCGACCATAGTTTGATGTGCAAGTTCGTGGGAAGCCAAGGCCTCGTCATGAGTGGCGGTAAGGGCCTTGAGCTGGGAATCTACAGCAGGAAGGGAGGAGTCAGAGATTACTGATGGCAGGGCATGGAGTTCGTAACCCATCATCAAGAAGAATGGGGATTTGCTGGTGACGGAGTGAGGACAGTGGTTATGGGCAAATTCAGCATGGGAAATGGAATCAGCCCATGACCCAGAGTTCGATCCGCAGTAAATGTGGAGATAGGTCTCGACTTCTTGATTGACACGCTCTGTTTTGCCATCGGTCTGCGGGTGGTAGGCGGTGGAAAGGGCAAGGTTGTACCCAAGGAGTCGCCCAAGCTCTCAGGCAAAGGCACTGGCGAACTGAGGGCCGTGATCGGAGATGATTTTGTCGTATAGTCCGAAGCAGAGGAAGACTTTGTAGAAGAAGAGGTCAGTGACCCCTTTGGCGGTGATGGTTTTCTTAGTGGGGCAGAGAATTACCCCCTTAGTAAGCCCATGGTCTACCATGACCAGAAGGGAATCCATGCCGGTGGGCGTGACCAGCAGATCGGTGATCAGATTGCAGGAGATCTGTTGGAACAGGCGAGACCCAGAGGATTTAATAGGTACGAGGGGAGGGGCAGAGGGGTGAGTATTTGATTTCGATTTCTGGCACGTGGCACAGCCCTCGACATAGCGGCAGACGTAGGAGGCGAGACCGGGCCACCAGAACTCAGCAGCGACGAGCTGGCAGGTCTTGAGGAATCTGGGGTGTCCGGCGGTCTCGTGATCGTGACAGCGCTGTAAAATAGAATGACAAAGGGCATCGTCGGCGGGAACATAGACACGTCCTTGGTAGGTAAGGACGCTGGCCTCCATCTGCCAGTCGGCAAGGCGAGATCGAAAGGCAGGGGGAATCTCTTCATTCATGGATTGAAGAGCCTGCAGGATGAGGGAGTCAGACTGGGAGGTCTCCTTGATGTGCCAATGAAGGGCGGAGTCAATAGTCTGAATGAAGAGGGACTTAGGGAGGAGGGTAACGCCCTCATTGTTACGAACTTCCGACCAACAACCAACCAAGGAAGAGAGAAACAAGGAATGGGGGAAAGGGGATAGGAGGAACGACTGGTCGAAGTCCGTACTAGGGTTTGACTGACCTAGCGGCGGTATCTTCAGTAACGAGCGACTATAGTGAGGTTCATGATAAGTCGTAAGGGATCGTGAAGAGTCATAAGGAGATGATCGTAGGTTTGAAGAGGATAACCTTGAACCTGGAAAGGAAGACCATAGACGGAGGTCTAGACCGAAGGATAGGGGTTTTAGTCGGGATTACCCATAACCGAAGAGGGGCCAAGGTTTAGAAGTGGGATAACCTGGAACCGTAAGAGGCTAGCCAAAACAGGCAGCAATAAACAAAGAGATGCGGCAGAGCCAATACCCGGATGCCGTCTTCAATCCTATAAAGATAAGTACTGAACCCAAATCCCATAGATGGAAAGGGCAACGTTAGACAGCCTATTCAGGGGGAGTTGCTGACTAATAACTGAGAAGAGCGTCACGGCGACCAATGGACGATAAGAGCCAGTATGAATGATGAAGAAGCGCGACGTCATAGAAGCGAAGGAGCAAGAGGCGGACTACCCGATAACCGAAGCTAAAGGTGGTGGAGGAGGTGGGGGTAGTCCAATCTAGAGGCTTTATACATGTCCCTTGATGGGCGGCCAGGAATCACCTGAGGACCCAGGAACAGAGGTGGCACACTAGGGTACAAGCGGATGAGGCTAACCTGCTAGCACGACTAAGGCAAGATACCAAAGACGACTAGAATCGAACTGGAGAGTTCGACCCTAGAGATCCCTAGCTTATATATTAGGGAGAGAAGGGGCACAGCCCCGAATGACAAAGCATCTAAGTAAAGAGCGGGAGTTATGCTACTGGAGGATAAGGGATGTATGTATGTAAGTAGCATGGTAAGGGAGATAAGAGAGAATATCGCCATAGGACGATAGGGGAAATGAACAGTGCCTTGTGGGCGGAGGGTATGACGTATGGTGGGAGAACCGAGGAGATAAGGAATACGTCATGGGAGTAAGCGGATATAAAAGGATAAAGGGGAACGGAGATTAAAGAGAGAAGGCGGAGAAGCGTACCGCGTGTGATGCGTGAGGTATGACGTCAGAGATAGAGCGATAAGAGATAGGGAGTCCGGACCAAAGTCTGGACCGATGACGTCAGGGTTTACGAGATAAGGAGAGGGGTGAGGGAAAGAAGTATCAGGTGAGATCACGTGAGGAGGAAGAGCAGAAGTCACGTGATGCGAGTCTAGAGTCACCTGATAGGAGGAGTGGTCATAGTCAGCTGACCGTGGAAGTTATCACGTGATTAGAGAGGAGCGGAATGGCAGAGATAACGTGATGGGAATAGGAGAAGGTGCATGTGATCGTGGGAACGAGTCACGTGACCGAAAAAGGAAAGGAACAGAAAGAGGACTTAGCGTAAGGCCTGGGGCATTGCAGCTGATGACTAGCAAAAGTGCAAAGTTAGTGGTAGTTATGAACGGATTCATAACACTCATTGTCAAGGTCGGACTTTGGGAGAAGGTCCGGACGGCGAGATAGGGCATCAGGGCCTGTGAGGAGAGATCCAGGGATGTGGATCATCTTGAGATCAAAGTCGGTGATGTCGATAAGCCAACAGGCTTGGCGACGATTGAGGGTCTGGGGTTGGTGGAAGTAGGTAAGGTTCTCATGGTCCATGAACACTTGAACAGGGAAGGCAGAACCGGACAAATAGTGCTGCCAAGCCTTAAGCCCACAGATGACAGCGAGAAGTTCGCGATCGTAGATGTCGTAGTTCTGTTCTGCTGGGGAGAACGAGGAGGAGATGTAGGAGCAGGGATGCCAATCTCTGTTGGCATTGGTCTGCAGAAGAATACCACTAGAGACGTGTTTAGATGTGTCCGTGGCGATGGCGAAGGGGGCCAAAAGATTCGGCATCTGTAGGACAGGCTTCTTTAGGAAGAGCCCTTTGAGGACGGAGAATGCTGATTGGCATGCAGAGGACCAAGACCAAGCGGAGGCTTTCTTGGTAAGATCAATGAGGGGACGTGCGACATTTGAATAGTTGGGGATGAAACGCCGGTAGAAGTTGGCGAATCCGAGGAAAGATCGGACATCCTTCACAGATGCTGGAGTGGGCCATGAGGTGATCCCATCAAGTTTGACGGGGTTCATAGCGAGTTGACCGGGTTTAACGATCATTCCAAGGTACTCAACCTCGTCAGTGGCAAACTTGCATTTCTCAAGTTTGAGATGCAAGTCGAGTTTGGTCATGCGTTGGAGGACGCGTTTAGTATGCTCCTCGTGGGTGGTGGAGTCGGGTGAGGCAATGAGGAGGTCGTCCATATAGATGATGAGCCACCCTTCAGCGATCATATCCCTAAAGGAATCATTCATGAATCGCTGGAACATAGCAGGAGAGTTACAAAGACCGAAAAACATGACCGTGGGTTTGAAGAGCCCCTTATGGGTAATGAAGGTGGCCTTCCACTGATGTCCATCTTTGATTCGGACATTGTTGTATCCCCACCGGACATCAAATTTGGTGAAGACCTTGGCATCTCGGAGCTTGTCGACGAGATCAGAGATCAGCAGTAGGAGATATGCATCACGAACGGTGTGTTCATTGACGTAGCGGTAGTCTTGGCAGGGATGTAGTCCTCCATCCTTCTTCTTGATGAAGAAGAAGGGCAAGGCTTGAGGGGATTTAGAGGGGCAGATCTTTCTGCAGTCAAGGTTCTCCTTTAGGAAGGACTCTGTGGCTTCTCGTTCATCAGGTGAAAGGGGGTATACTTTTCCGATCTTCAGAGTGAAAGTATCCTTGAGGTTGATCTCGTGGTCATAGGGTCAAGAAGGGGGCACATGGTCCGTGGCTTCCTTGAAGAAAACGGAGGTGAACTCGGCATATTCTGAGGGTAGTACGGGTTTGGGTTTTGCTTGTTCGGCGGCCATGGCAAGTTCTGTGGCTTGGGTGAGTTTGGTGACGTAGTAGGAGCCGAGGGGGGCGAAGCAGGATCCGAATCGGATGGTTCGGAACATAGTACGTACCACCTGGTCGTTTTCACAGATGGCTGTAGGGTCTTTCCACACATTGTATTTGAATAGACGGGAGTGGGTGACAGAGTCGACATGAATATGTCGTGGAGTTTGTGGTGGCAGTTTCCAGAATTTGGACGAGTGGCGGTCATAATCCGCAGCGTGAGTGGTGTAAAGCTCCTTGGACTGATCAAGAGTTTCTGAGAGGGAGAGAGTTCGTTGGACCCAGTCAATGGTGGGGTTGGTTTCTTTCAACCAGGGAAGTCCAAGGAGGATGTTGTTGCGTCCAAGCGACATCACCATAAAGGTGACACAATGGGCTATTCCTTCAATATTGAGGAACAGGTCACAGGAGTATCAGACGTCTCCTTTCTTGTTATAGGAGTCGTCGGCGTTGCGGGTGTGGAACGGGTGGTCGAGCTTCTTGGTAGGAAGCTGGTGTTTTTGGACAAAGTCCCAGTCGATGCAGGATATATCTGCACCACTGTCAATGAGGGCTTGGGTGTCGATGGCTTTCAAGGTGTGATCTGGTATGATGACTTGGACAGGGATTTGCATTGCTTTAGTCACAGATTGTATAAGTACAGATGCACAAACGGGAGAAGAAGGGGAGACTTGTGTTGAAGAAGTTCCCCTTTTTAAAAATCCACCTGCTTGAAGTCCACTTTCCGTACAACGGGGATGTCTTCATCATCTTTGTCTATTTCAACTAAACGCGGGATGTCTTCTTCGGCTTCTTGAACCACCTTGACGGTGGGTTTGTTTCCTGTAAAAGTGGGGCAGGCAATGGAGGCGTGGCCGGGTTTTCGGCAACAGAAACAAAGCTTCTTGTCAATACATTGCTTTCGTTCCTCAGGGGTGAGCTTTGGAACATGAATGACGTCAACGTCCATGGCGTTAGGGTCTTTTGCAGGGGTGGAAGTCCATGGCGAGAAGGACTGGTGACCCTGGGTAGAGGGTCGGACATAGTGGCACGATATCTCAGCAGCATGCTCCCATTGAGTCTGGAAATGAACTGCCTTCTCATACCACTTATCAATGGTCGAGGGTACGTTCTCCATGGACATTATCTTCTTCATGAGGATGGGGGGAAGACCGGCGGTGAAGTAGCCAATAAGGACGTTTTGGTCGGTGACCATGGCGGTAGCGACTTTGTTTTTGAACTCGGCAACATACGAGGACAAGGGTGGGGAGTAAGCGCCATTCTTGACGAGAACGCGCTTGGTGGAAAGCCAGGCGATGGCATTGTTGACTGTGTCGTGGTGTTCGAACGCAGTCTTGAACGCGTGAGCAAAGGCGCTCCACGTTCCGATAGTGACGTTGCCACTGGAATCTATGGTTCCTTGGCAGTAGGTGGCTGCCCAGGTGGCAGCGGTTCCCTTAGTCATATAAGACAGGGTGAAGGCAACGTGTTTTGCCTCAGTGGTGTAAACGGCGTCATTGACAGTGAGGTAGAAGACGACAGTGGCAAGCCAGGGAAGTGCCTGCTCGTAGGATCCGTCAAAGGGCTCAGGGGCCCCGAGATGGAGTTCAGTGGGTCGGGACGATATGACGGGTGAAGAAGAAGCAGAGGGGGCGAGGACGGGTGAGTGGGGAGCTCTCTGGATAGAGGAGCTAGAACTTGTGGAGACGGGAATGGGAACAGTTAGCGAGGATGCTAGATGACGAGCAAGGGATTGGGCGTGCTGGTTTGCTTCACTATCTCCGGTGGCTATCTCCTGATCTAGGTCTGCTAGAACGTTGGGTTCTTGATCGTCAAAATCTCCTGGGAAGGCAGTACAAGGTTCTTCTTCTTCAGAGGTCTCTCCTGGGGTAGGTTGGGAACAGGGAATTCTCCAGCAAGGGTCGGTACGGGGCGGAATGGTGGAAGGCTTACATGATGGTAGCCTTTTCGGGAGAGCTTAGACCTTTTGTTACGATGGCCAGGAGGCTATCGTAATGGGGCCTTCGCTGACAAGGAGTTGCGAGTAAGGCGACGACGCAGTAGCACCTGGGGGTTTCCTACAGGCGCACGAAGAGGAGTACTCTAGGGGTTTCCTAAGTACTAGGACAAGGAGTCGCTGGTGAGGCGATGACGCAGTGGTTGCCTGGGGTTTTCCTACAGGCAAGCAAGGGTTTGACTAGAGTGGGAGCTCTTAGGCCAATGAAGGACAAGGGGTTCAACTAGGGTAGATACCCATAGGCTGACAAGGGTTCCTTAGAAAAGGAATAACAAGGAGTGGTCACTTAGAAGTAGACCGGAGACTTAGAGAGTCAAAGATGGAAGAGAAAGGCATAGATTGCCTTAGCACAGGACGAGATACAAGGTAACTCAAAGGAGGTCTAAGCTAAGGAATCATATTGTAAAAGGGAGGGTTTATATACCCCTGGATATGCACACGGGCGACCCCTTTGGCGGTGATGGTTTTCTTGGTGGGGCATAGAATTACCCCCTTAGTAAGCCCATGGTCTACCACAACCAGGAGGGAATCCATGCCGGCAGGCATGACCGGTAGGTCGGTGATCAGATTGCAGGAGATCTGTTGGAACAGGTGAGAAGCGGAGGATTTAATGGGAACGAGGGGTGGGGCGGAGGGGTGAGTATTTGATTTCGACTGCTGGCATGTAGCATAGCCTTCGACATAGCGGCGGACATAGGAGGTGAGACCAGGCCACCAGAACTCGGTGGCAACGAGCTGGTGGGTTTTGAGGAAGCCGGGGTGTCCGGCAGTCTCGTGATCGTGGCAATGCTGTAGAATAGAACAACAAAGGGCATCATCGGCGGGAACATAGACACGTCCCTGGTAGGTAAGGACGCCAGCTTCCATCTGCCAGTCGGCGAGGCGAGATTGGAAGGCAGGGGGAATCTCTTCATTCATAGATTGAAGAGCCTGTAGGGCGAGGGAGTCAGACTGGGAGGTCTCCTTGATCCGCCAATGAAGGGCGAAATCGATAGTGCTGACAAAGAGGGACTTGGGGAGAAGGGTTACTCCCTTGTTGTCGAGGTCAAACTTTGGGAGAAGATCCGGATGCCGGGATAGGGCATCAGGACCGGTGAGGAGAGATCCGGGAACATGGATCATCTTGAGGTTGTAGTCAGTGATGTCGATCAGCCAACAGGCTTGATGACGGTTCAGGGTCTGGGGTTGCCGGAAGTAGGTGAGGTTCTTATGGTCCGTGAAGACCTGAACAGGAAAGGCAGAACCAGACAAGTAGTGCCGCCAGGCCTTAAGCCTGCAGATGACCACAAGGAGTTCGCGATCATAGATGTCATAGTTCCATTCTGCCAGGGAGAACGAGGAGGATATGTAGGAACAAGGGTGCCAATCACCATTGGCATCAGTCTGCAAAAGAATACCTCCGGAGGTGTGTTTGGAGGTGTCGGTGGCAATGGCAAAGGGGGCCAAGAGGTTCAGCATCTGTAGGATGGGCTTCTTTAAGAAGAGTCCTTTAAGAATGGAGAATGCCGACTGGCATGTGGAGGTCCAAGACCAAGCAGAGGCTTTCTTGGTGAGATCGATGAGGGGGCATGCAACATTGGAGTAGTCAGGGATGAAACACCGGTAGAAGTTGGTGAATCCGAGGAAGGAGCAGACATCCTTTACAGATGCCAGAGTAGGCCACGAGGCAATCCCATCAAGCTTGACAGGATCCATAGCGAGTTGACCGGGTTTAACGATCATTCCGAGGTATTTGACCTCGTCAGTGGCGAACTTACACTTTTCAAGCTTCAAGTGTAGGTCGAGTTCGGTCATACGTTGGAGGACGCGTTTCGTACACTCCTCGTGAGTGGCGGCGTTGGGGGAGGTGATAAGGAGGTCGTCCATATAGATGACGAGCCATCCTTCAGCGATCATATCCCTAAAGAAATCATTCATGAATCGCTGGAACGTAGCGGGTGAGTTGCAAAGGCCAAAAAACATAACTGTGGGTTTGAAGAGCCCCTTATGGGTAACGAAGGTGGCTTTCCATTGATGTCCATCTTTGATTCGGACGTTGTTGTATCCCCACCGAACATCAAATTTGGTGAAGATCTTGGCATCTCGGAGTTTATCGACGAGGTCGGAGATCAAGGGTAGGGGGTAGGCATCACAGACTGTATGTTTGTTGATGTATCAGTAGTCTTGGCATGGGCATAGTCCTCCATCCTTCTTTTTGACGAAGAAGAAGGGTGAGGCTTGTGGGGACTTAGAGGGGTGGATCTTTCCGCAGTCAAGGTTCTCCTTTAGGAAGGACTCCGTGGCTTCTCGTTCATCAGGTGAAAGGGGATAAACTTTCCAGATCTTTGGGGTGAAGGTGTCCTTGAGGTTGATCTCGTGGTCGTAGGGTCAAGAAGGGGGCACATGGTCCATGGCTTCCTTGGAGAAGACGGAGGCGAACTCGGCATATTCCGAGGGTAGGACAGGTTTGGGTTTTGCTTGTTCCACAGCCATGGCAAGTTCCATGGCTTGAGTGAGTCATTGAACGTAGTGAGAACCGAGGAGGGCGAAGTGGGATCTGAACCAAATAGTCTGGAACATAGTGCGTACCACCTGGTCATTTTCACAGATGGCGGTGGGGTCTTTCCATTCATTGTATTTGAATAGATGGGAGTGGACAATGGAATCGACGTGGACATGTTGAGGGGTTCATGGTGGTGGTTTCCAGAATTTGGATGAGTGGTGGTTGTAATCCGCGGCGTGAGTAGTATAGAGTTCCTTGGACTGGTCAAGGGTCTCCGAGAGGAAGAAAGTACATTGGGTCCAGTCGATGGTGGGGTTGGTCTCTTTCAACCAGGGGAGTCCAAAGAGGATATTGTCGTGTCCTAGCGACATCACCATGAAGGTGACATGGCGGGCTATTCCTTCGATGTTAAGGAATAGGTCACAGGAGTATCGGACGTCTCCTTTCTTGTTGTAGGAGTCATCAGCGTTGCGGGCGTGGAACGGGTGATCGAGCTTTTTGGTGGGAAGTCGGTGTTTTCGGACGAAGTCCCAGTTGATGCAGGATATATCTGCACTGCTGTCAACGAGGGCACAGGTGTCGACGGCTTTCAAGGTGTGATCTGGTATGATGACTTGGACGGGAATTTGCATTGCTTTAGTCATTGATCGTACAAGTACAGATGCACAAACAGGAAAGGAAGGGGAGACTTGCGTCAAAGAAGTTCCCCTTTTCAAAAATCCACCTGCTTGAAGTCCACTTTCCGTACAACGGGGACGTCTTCATCATCTTTGTCTATTTCAACTAAACGCGGGATGTCTTCTTCGGCTTCTTGAACCACCTTGACGGTGGGTTTATTTCCTGTAAAAGTGGGGCAGGTGGTGGAGGCGT
>QFEM01002204.1:0-15376 GCA_003316205.1 Boletus bicolor
ACCACATACGGTGAAGCCGAAGTCCCGCTCGCCTCGTACATAACTCCGGAGTTCCGGAGTTCATACCGGAGTTGATCCGGTCTTAACACCTTTATTGATCACAATTACATTCGCCGTCACGGCATTCCCTTCTATACTCTTGAAAATCCCATAAAAATACATAACGCAGATGGCTCTGAAGGAGCCATTGGACAAATTAGGCATGCGGTCACCTTGATCGTGGAAATTGCCAGACATTACGAAACAATAGACGCTTACATTTCTAAAATTGGTACACATCGTATGATCATTGGGTATGACTGGCTTTACTGCCATAACCCTGTCATTGATTGGACCCTTCAAACCATTTCTTTCCCTCGTTGTACACAGTACTGTAAAATTATGGGGCTCGGACCCCCGATTCATGGTTGTTCCCCGGCCATCCTTCGTACTATAGAAGATGGACTAAAAGAACAGGTACCGGAAACCTACCACGAGTTCTTGGACGTATTTTCAGAAAAAGAATCCGAACGCATGCCCATTCGGAAGCCTTGGGATCATGCCATAGATCTCAAGCCGGACTTCGTTCCGAAGAAGGATCGAGTAATTCCCCTATCCGATATTGAAATGGACGAGGTTCGCACATTCATTGATAAAGAACTCAAGAAAGGGTACATCAAACCTTCAAAGTCTCTCCAGACTTCGCCTGTCTTCTTTATCCCGAAAAAGGATGGTAAAAAGCGTATGGTCATGGACTACAGATATTTAAATGAAGGAACTATAAAAAATTCTTATCCACTTCCCTTGATTCCGCAGCTTATAGATCGGCTCAAGAATGCCGATATATTCACGGCCCTAGATCTCTGATGGGGCTATAACAATGTTCGAATCAAGGAAGGCGATGAATGGAAAGGCACATTCATTACGCCCATAGGCGCTTACGAACCTACAGTAATGTATTTTGGGATGACCAACTCACCCCCTACCTTTCAACAAATGATGAATGATATTTTCAACGATATGTATGCAGTAGTGATTATTTATATCAACGACTGTATGATATTTACGTCGAAAAAGACCAAGGAGGAACATGAGGAGGTAGTCAAAGAGGTTCTGCAGCACTTACGCAACAATGATCTCTACATAAAACCTTCCAAGTGCTTCTTCTCAAAAGATCAAGTGGACTTTTTGGGGATGGTCGTATCTAAAAAGGGGGTGGAAATGCAGGAAAAGAAAGTTTCTGGAGTTATGGACTGGCCAGTTCCTACTCAGTTAAAACAGCTCCAAGGGTTCCTCAGCTTGTGTAATTATTATAGGCGTTTCATTTCAGGCTTCGCCGAAGTCGCACGCCCCTTGAACGATCTTACCAAGAAAGACATTCCATTCACATAGGGTCCCGACCAACAAGCAGCATTCGAAGCTCTCAAAAGGAAATTTACCATGGCCCCCCTTCTCGCTTATCCTAATCGCGATTAGGAAGTTAGGGTAGAAACGGATGCCTCGGACATCACCACAGGAGCTGTGCTCTCGACATTATGCAGCGATGGTAATTGGAGGCCTATCGCTTTCATTTCTCATTCTTTTGATAGCGCTGAGTGCAACTATCCTATTTATGACAAGGAACTTTTGGCAGTAATTCGGGCGCTGGAAGAGTGGCACCACTATCTTATTGGGTGCAAACGATTTGAGATCTGGACCAATCACAAGAATCTCAAGTATTGGAAGAAGCCGCAGATGCTTAGCGGTCGGCAAGCCCGATGGCACGCAGTTTTGCAAGAATTTAATTATGTTTTCGTTTACAAGCCTGGTGCTTCTAATGGTCGGGCTGATGTGCTCTCTCGTCGCCCAGACCATGGGGAGGCTGTGCAGGACCATAACACCAATATTATGGTCTTGCCTCCTTCTGTTTTCATCAATTCAGTTGCTCTTTCTTCAGACTTTTATTCGGAGTTGGAATCTGAGTCTGCCTCTATGGGGGTGGACATGGTGAACGACTTCCTTTTTGATGCTTCTATGAACATTTTCAAAAATGACAAAAACAAAGTTTTCATACCTCCTTCTCTATGTACTCTCCTCGTAAACTCCATGGACTTACAGTTTCCGCATTCGCATCTCTCTTCTCTCCCTACAAGAACTTCACCGAATCCGTTCCTTCCACGACTCGCCTGGAATTCGAGTCCTAAAAAGGGGGTAGTGTTATAATATGAACATTTTCAAACTTTTGCAGACTTCAACTTTTCTCTTTTCCAGTCACGTGATCTGTGCATGTGACCGTGGGAACCAGCACATGATTAGGCCTAGAACCTATGACGTCATACCTCATGGTACCCACGATCTTTTAATTTCCGCTCTTCTCACACAGCCCCTTTAATCTCCACTACTTCTTTTCCCGTGCCTCACTTCTGCCATTAGTCTATTTATGGTAATTCCTCTCATGCATAGCATGGTCTGTGTGTGCGCCTGTAACACATATAAGCTAGTACATTGCGACTGGAATCCCCAGTCTAATCCACTTGTTTGTTTGCTTTACTGGTCATTGCCTTCAGGACTTGTTTCTGATTGTAGGCCTGCATCAAATGGAAGCGACTACCTTCCTTCCTCATCGTCTCATGCATCTCTATTCTTTATTCGCAAGGATTTGTGTAACCTGCGAGCGGTCAAGCCTTGTGGATCTTTATCATTCACGATAGGGTCATAACACTGGGGAAGCTACACATATGGGAGCAGAAATGATAACAACTTGATCAGAGATAATATCTCCTTCTTCTTTGGCAATTCCAGAGGTGGCCGCAGCGACCCTGACTACGTACAAGGATTTCTAAATGAGAACTACTGGCTCAGCCACCAGCAGCACAACGGCTGTGATCCAATATCGCCCTGTGCAAACATGGCACAATCCACGCACGGTATCACCTCATAAGAGGGACTGAGAAGTTTCTATATAACAAGACAAAAGCACTGCCAGCTAGGGCACACCCTAAAAGTGGCAGGCATAAAGAAACAAAGTGTTGTGGAAAGCTCCAGCAGGCGCCTTTAGCTCTAGGGTCCGAGCGTTGTGTATAGCAGTCTAATCCAAGTGTAATAAACCTATTGAAAACGACAAGTACACCACAAGGCTTGACACTTCACAGGTTACACAAATCCTGGCAAATATAGAAAAGAGATGCAGGAGAGTAAAGGAGAAGAGTAGTCTTAGTCTATTCAGTGCAAGCCTACAAGGGGAACAAGTCCACCAGGCAATGACTAGTAGAGCAGATGAACAAATGGATTACACTAGGGATCCAGTTGCAAAGTGCTAGCTTATATACTATACAGGCACGCACACAGACCATGCTGTGTGTGAGAGAGATTACCATAAATAGATGAATGGGAGAAGCAAGGCACGGGAAAAGAAGACAGTTATTAAAAGGGGCTGTGTGAGAAGAGTGGAAATTAAAAGGTTGTGGACACCATGAGGTATGACATCATTGGTTCTAGATGTTACGACTCTCTATTTCTTTTCTTTCCTTTCTACACTTGCTACGTTTACTCAGCCTCCTTGTACTACCAGAGCCTGGTGTACGCATCCTTCGTGCACTCGCTCGTCCACCGAACTTCTTTCCTTTTCTTCGCCTCCGGCTTCCTCCCATTCCATACCGAAGGTACCTTCCACTTGTCTCACGCCTCCGTTGATTATCCCACGATAGCCGGACACATGCTTCACACATTCCATACATGTGCTCCACGCTTCTCTTCTTTCTCTGTTCCGATTCTTTACGATACACAGGATATGCGCTTCTCCCGGTTCCATACGCGTCATCCCACGGTTTATCCCGATCCCACGATATTCCGCACCTGGCCCGTGCGCGTATCCAGGGGTATATAAACCCTTCTTTTACGATACGATTCCTTAGCTTAGACCTCCTTCGATTTACCCTTGTATCTCGATCTGTGCTAAGGCAATCCACGCCTTTATCCTTTACTTGTCGTCCTAAGTCTCCGGTCTACTATTAAGTGACCGCTCCTTGTACTTCCTTCATAAAGGAACTCTTGTCGGCCTATGGGTATTATCCTAGTCGAACCCCTGCGTCGTCGCCTCACCAGCGACTCCTTGTATCCCGTACTAAGGAACCCCCTTGAGTACTCCCTTGTGCACTCCTTGGAATCCCCAGAGTGCTAACTGCGTCGTCGCCCCTAAGCGACATCCTTGTCCAGCAAAGGCCCCATTACAATAGCCTCCCGGCCGTTGTAACACTAGACCTAGTCATGTGCTGGTTCCCATGGTCATGTGCACAGATCACATGACTGGAAAAGAAAAGAGAACAAGTCTGAAAATGCTTGAAAATGTTCATATTATAACAATTACCGACGTAGTCTCTGTGGCTTTTCCTTTGCCCTTTCTGGTAGTACTATCTTCCAGTGAGGCTTGATTCATCATTGTTGAAAGAATATCCACATAGTGTGGAATCTTGAAGAGAATCAGCATCATCTGAATTTTTTGATCGATGGAGTACTTCAATTCCTCTAATCACGCAAACTGGGCACAGATTTTGGAGAAGGCAGGAGCAGGATGGGAATTCTCTGGAATGGTGAGGTTGAGGAGGGTTTTGAATTCCACAAAGGCAGACATGATGGATGGAGTGGCGGCTTTGTCGTTCTTTTCGTTCCAGGCTTCAACAGCTGCAAAGTTATCGACCACAATGTTTTCGCCTTCCTTGTCATATGTATGCGAGGGACAATCAGTGCAGAACACTGTCCAAACACCTTGAGAACAGAGGAAAGTGTCCATGTCAATATGCCAATGTAGGTAGTTGGTACCGTTGAGATGAGCAAGGTCTTTGAAGGTGTTGGACATTTTTGATGGGTGAAGATCTTGGGATACAAAGTCATCAGTACTTTACCATAATCGAAAGAAAATGGGGGCAAAGTGAATTGCTCATTCCTGAATGCTTTCAGAGCCCTGCCACTGAAGTGACATAGTCTCCCCCTGGAATATCCAGGTGACATTTTTACACCTTAGAGCGCATATAGCGCATCAGAGGCAGTCCAGTGTAAAAACGCACAGAGAATTTAAGCATTGAATCAAGCGTAAAAATGCATTGACTCAGAAGGCATGGTCGCCATGCATATAGCACAGGTGGGGCTCATAACCTGTTGAAGTGGGCATATAATGGCAGAGCCATGTACAGCTTTACATACCTTTGGGTAAGTGGCTTAATAAATGAACACTGGTTCAAGATCAAGATCAATTGTAACTCAGCACAGCTGAGTTTGTATCTAAATACAATGAGCATGTGAACTATGCTACATATAGAGTATTATAGCATTCAACAACAGGCAGGTCAGCTGACAAACCCAACCCCTACTTCAAGTTCTCTCAATTGGAGGTCTCCTGCAGACCCAGCCTGGTGTAGGTTCTTGGGATTCAGCCTTTACCCCCCTATTGGACCAAAGGTCCAATAGCAAGCTCTTGAGCTCATTTAAATAAACAAAGGATGCATAGCAGGTTTTGCCACAGATGCTGGCATGTCAGGTTATATAATTTAGTTTCCTAATTTAGGCTGTAACCTATGGATTATGGACACAAAATCCCTACAAACCAAGTCGGGAAATCCAAAAAGCTATGGCTTATTAGGGAGTATAGGTTCCAAGGGAGTCGACTTTAGTACATGTTCTCCTCGGCATCGTTCGCCATGTAAGAGATACTAAAGAGATGGAGAAAATAGCGTAAAATCACTTGAGATGGTGGCAAGGTATAGGGATATCCATTGTCAAGCGTTTTCTCGATTTGCTGACCGTTTTTCGAGCGACACGTCCTCGCGCACGTCATGTGCCGCTGCCATGTATGTAATCCGATTGATCGCGTCCTCACCGTCGAAGAGCGCAGCCGTCTCCTCCAACGTCCGGTTCTTGGTCTCCACGATAAAGAACCACAAAAACACAAACTCGCAGGCGAGCCAACACACGTACACGAGCTGCCACCGTCCGAACGGTTCGAGTGAATGAGTCATTGGCGTCAGGATCAGGATCAACGCGGACGAGGGCCGAGGTAGGGACGTACATAGTATTTCCATCCCAAGGCGCCCAAAGCAATCGGGTTTACGTATTGGTTAAAGATGAGCGCGAGCGAGACAACAAAGTTGAAAATGCACAATCCTTTGGCGCGCAGGTTGAACGGCAGGATCTCGACCGTGTACGAAATGACAAGAGGACTAAACGCCAGCGCATACGCAGACGAAAAGAGGAAGATGAACGCAATCACGGCGTGGCCCGCTGTAGCAGTCCCATGCTGTGCATATTCCGCGAAACAGATCGCTTGCGCCATGTAGAACAACATCATCAAACCGGCCGAGGCGAGGAACAGGAATCGACGCCCGAGACGGTTGACAGTGCACGAGGCGTACAAAGCCCCGATAAAACTCCAGATTTGGAGTACACCGTTGATGAGCAGTTGGGTGCTCGAACTCGTGATGCCGATCTGGTTCAAGACTTTGGAGAGGTAGTACGACAGGAGACCGTTACCAGACCACTGGGAGAAGAACGCGATGGCGATGATGATCCGCACACGTTTGCGGTTGCCCGGAGTCGCGATGAGCGACTTCCAACCGATGTTCGCCGCGACGGTCCGATCGAACTCGAGGGCAGCCTTGATTTCGTTGAATTCGAATTGCACGACGGGGTCTTGTCTTTAAGTATCTCAGTGCGTCGACTACGCTGTCTGTGATTGAACACGCACTCATTGCCATCGGCGTGGTAATAAGCCAGTGTCTTCAGAGCCTCGGCTTCGCGTCCCTTGCTCACTAACCAACGAGGTGACTCGGGTGCAAACAGAACCAACAGTACCTGGATAACAGAGGGAACTCCTTGGAGCAGTGAGGGCAAGCGCCAAGCCCATGTGTTGTTGATCCTGAACGAACCGAACGTCGTCCACGCGGCACTGACAGTGTTAAAATTAGTCAAAAGCCATACCACGTAAGAAAAATAAATATACGTGCATGATAGACCCAGAGTACCACAGAGAGTTGTACAGCGATGTTAAAGGCGCACGATACGTAGGGTATGCAAGTTCGGTGACTAACATCGGAGCGGCATTGGCTGCAAGTAGGATGCGTGAGTAGTTTCTCAGCACACGGGGATTATTCGTCTGACAAGAAGATCGTTACGAAACTTACCCGCAAAAGTATTTCCAAAGCCGATCAAAAAACGAGCACCAATAAACATTCCGACTGATTGAGAAGCAGTCTGGATGGCGGTCGCAATACACATGATGGCCGCGCCAAACCAGATTGCTCGACGACGACCGACACCGTCAGACAAGTATGGGGCAAAGGGATAGCCCGCTAGGGCACCAATGTTCTACACGCTGACGGTCAACGAGAATAGACCATACTGTAAGGGTGCTCACCTGGATGGCGTTCAACAGACCCAAATTCCCACCAGACGGGTAGTTGAAAGCAGACTCCCATTGAGTGAGACTCTGCAAGCCATTCATCATACTGCCATCGTAACCGGTGGTCGAGGAGGTAATGAGACTACCGGGGATGTCACGACATTAGAAGATGAGAGGACAGGTGCAGGGTCTTCCGGACATACAGGAGGACAATCCAGGCATTGAGAGTAACGAGTCTGCGGCAATGTGAATGGGCACGACAAGGCGCGACTAGTGGGGTGCTCACCGTCTGTTATTGTACCACTTTCTCGTCGGATCAATGAGATGTGCCAACGAAATATCTTGAGCAGAAGACGTGCCACCAGCACCCATATTGTCCTTTTCAAAACCGGATGACCAGAAAGAATGAACAAGACCTGGGATTGGAGGTGAGAGATCCGCCTTAATGGCGTCGGCACATTTTACCTATAAGGCCTGCACGGGCGTCTGCCATTGGCCCAAGGTTGGGATTTCTCCTGAAGTACCCCTCAACTCCACATCGGCTGACGGTTGCCTCTGTCACTCTTCATGGTTCAGACACTAGAAGGATCCCATGCTGAAAATCTCTCGTCATGTTGCGACATTGAAATAAGGCCGATGCGTGATGGGCTGGTCACCAGAAAAATCATATAGAGACTGAGGGGCTATGGGCAAAATTGCACCGATGAGTACCTACTCGAGTCTGACTTCACACCTGCGTCTTGGCTGGTGTTATTGTCGTATAAATCGGTCGATTTCTTACTTTGGTGTACCGTAATCTTGGCATGTGGCTTGCTTTTGACCATCACCATTAGCGTCTCCTCTCTGATGGCAGGCGCGTTCAGCGGACATCTTCTCCATGCGTTCAACAACGCCCCCGCTCAGCCCAGCACACCCACCATAATCACCAGCGGCTCCATGTCCTTTGACGCACGCGCGCACGGCACCCCCGGACCTCCCTTTGTCCCCTTCTCCCCTTCACCCACGCCCCATGCGCTCTTCGGTTTCACCTCGCTCACCGAAGACAGCACCACCGCCAAAAATATCGCCACTCTCCAAGCCAAACTCAACAAGAAACTCGGTCCCGAGTACATCAGTCAACGACCCGGTCCCGGTGGTGGCCTCAAACTCACCTATGCTGAGGGGTGGAAGATCATCAATCTCGCAAACGAGGTGTTTGGGTTTAACGGCTGGAGTTCGAGCATCGTGAGCATTGCGACAGATTTCTTGGATTATAGCGAAGAGTCGAGGAGATTTAATGTCGGGGTGACGGCCATCGTGCGGGTGACGCTCAGGAATGGGGCATATCATGAAGATGTTGGGTATGGGTTGTTGGAGAATGCCAAGAGCAAGGGGGCTGCGCTGGACAAGGTGAGTTTGAGTTCTGTCTCTTTTGCCTTTTTCCTGTTCTTGTGTTGGGATGGAGAAATATCGATGTATACCCCCCCCCCCTTTTTTTCCCCCATCGGGCACGTTTTTCTAGTGCAAGAAAGAAGCAATCACGGACGCCCTCAAACGGACCCTTCGAAACTTCGGAAATCTACTCGGGAATTGTTTGTATGACAAATCGTATGCACAAGAGGTCGTCAAGATCAAGGTTCCTCCGGTGTGTACAGTTCCTACCATTTCCGTCAAGATGTCTATACTCATTTCAACATCGCTTTTAGGCAAAGTTTGACAAGAACGAGTTGTATCGTCGACCCGAGTTCGAGGAGCGCATGACGGACGCACCCCATGGCCAGGCAGCGGTCCCCGAGCCATCATCGAGCAAACGCAATGAGCCTCGCGTCAAAGTAGAGCACGAGCTCCACCAGCCCGGGATCCCCATCACGTATGTACCGCGGCACCTGCGTCAAGAGATGGTTGCCGCCGCCCAACAAGCCCAAGCCCCAGCTCGTGCCCTTGCCACGCCACCTCACAATCCGCCGACACACCCCCACGCACACGCATCGACCTCGGTATCAGGCACGATCGACGCCTCAACCAACCGTGGACTCCCCCCCGTTGACGCACCCAAACCCGGCGGACTCGCGACGCCGATCCAGACGCCCGTGCAGGCCCAACCCCCACCTCCTCCACGTGGACCCCCACCGCGGGTCGTTGCGACATCACCGCTTGCTCGGATGCGCAGTGCCCCGGAACGTAGCGCGTCTTTCAGCGAGTCAATGCCAGTCCGCGCGGGTTCCGCAGACGCAGCAGACCAGGATATGTGCGATGCCGTTCAAGGCAATAGCCACGGCAACGACGAGGACGAAGACGCGTTTCCGCTCAGCACCCAAGACGACGCATTCCTTGCCACGGTCGATCTCGGCGAAGGTGATCTTGGACGGCCGATTGATTTCGAGGAAGGCATAGGTGGTGTGAGCATGGTGGACTCATCTATGCTCGAGCCGGGGTCGGATTGCGCGGGGGAGTCGCCTGCTGCACCACCCCAGCCTCACCCTCAGGTACGTGATCGCGCTGGGAGCGGGTCGAGCGCGGGGTCGTCGTCTGGCGGACCTCCCAAGACGAAGGAAGTGCAAGCCCAACCCGCTACGAAACCACCCCTCTCGACCTCCACCAACGGGAACGGGAACGGCCACGTCGATCGCAACGCAAGCGCAAGCGGAGGGCAGTCACAGTCACATCCCCGAAGTGGACCACCCAGTACCGCGTCCGCGTCGACGTCCACGCCGAGCACGTCGAGTATCCGCGCAGGGCCCCCAGTGCAGGACGTCAAACGCTCCCATTCCGTGATGACCTCGATGGGTGGGTTCCATTTCCCACCTGGCACGGTACGTTTTTTCTCCTCCAATGCGGTCACACCCCGCTGACTCGTAACATCACCCGCCTATATGCGCGATTCTCCACCCCTCCCCGACCTTATCCATGGCTTTTGGTGAGCAGAAGCCACCAATGCCGCAACAGCAACATGCTCCAAAGCCTGTGGCGGCACCATGCGTCCGGACGACGTCGAACACTCCCCACACGGGACCGACGAATGGGCTGAAGCGCAGTGTAGACGTGATGCAGTGCGTGTCCTGATTCGCTTGTTTCTGTATTGGCGTTTTTTTTGTTTAGCGTGTATGATCATCCCAGGACGGGCTCGGGCTCATCGACGCGTTCACCGATCCAAGGCATGGGTCTCGCCCAGAGGCAGCAGCAACAGCAGCAGCAGAATTCCATCGCACGCCGCCAGTTGGATAATAGCGAGGGCAACGACCCCAAGCGGCTCAAACGTTGACCGATCATCATTCTTCCACCCTCCTTTTTTTACTTGTTTTCGCGTTTTCTTCTTTGCGTGACACATACAAGCACACTGTATCTTTATCGCATGACTTCTCCCCCTCCCTTTCTTTTTACCTTTCGGTTTTCAATCCCAAACAACGCGTTAGATGATCGATGGAAAAAAGGATAACAAAACACAAGACAGGCTCAAAAAAAGTTTTTATACATAGGATCGCACAGACGTGATGGAGTTGTACATGTTGAAGATTGCTATAAACACTGTACATGATGGATCGATAGCATTTTTTGATAGTTTGCTTCTGTGAAGACGTGCCAGTAACCAGGCCAAACACGCCGTTCGACAAGAGACATTGATGCTAGGTAACGCGCGTCTCGTCCAAACGAGCCAGGTCATCCCTCGCGCCGAGCAACACCTCCTGTCAAGAACAAAACGTTAGTACGACACTGGCAGTTCCTTGGCGCAGAGAGAACTGGGGGAAAAAACAAACGGACCGTCACGAGCGCCTGCCTCGCCTCATCCTTGATCTCCTTCCACCGTCGCTCGTACGCGCCTAACAGCTGCTCCCACTCGACTTTCCGACCTATCCCGCCCGTGCGGATGATCGCCCGCAACACGATGATCCCCGCGACCCATTCGACCTCGTCGGCTTCCCATACCGCATCGCGGGCCATCATTTCCGAAAATGTGTTCGTGACCGAGGACGTAGATGGCGGTGGTGTGGGCACGCCGTACCCTAGCTCTTGGGCTGGACGGTGGTGGTAGGCCGTACTGGCGTTCGCACCCACAGTCACACCCACGCCAACGGCAGCGCCCCCGTTCGCGCCCCCGACAATCCCAAGCTCGATCGCGGTGGCGTGGATCTGCGCCCACTGTACGTGATCCTTGCGTCGCTGTCTATCCGCCTTGATGCGCTCCATCTCGTCCGAGAGCGAGCCATGCGCCGCGTTCGTCCCACTCACGCCCACGTTCACGCTCGTACCGCTACCGGCGCTGGTGCTAACGGCCCACACGGAGGATCTGCGGAGAGCGCTTTGGAGAGCGCGAGGGCCGGCGAGAGGGCCGGAGACGTCCGCGTGGACGAGAGTGTCTGGGAAAAAAGCACAGGCGTCGATGAAGCGGCGGAGGAGCGTAAAGAGGACGTCGGTCCGAGCGTGCGCCGGGGCGTTCGAGGTAGATGCCGAAGCTGAACCCGATCCGGATGCCGATGCCGAGGTGGATGCTGGGGCGAACGAGGTGAGGAGCGATGTCGCTGCGTCAAAGAGGGCGTGTACGACGGGCGTCAGTGGCGTCGCCGATGGATGTGCGACGACAAAGGACTGGATAAGCGACGAAAGCGTCGGTGGGTCGATGGCATGTGTCGCAAAGGCGTCGCGGAGTGCCGAGGGGGTCACGTTGAGCGAGATCGTAGTCGGCGAGGGAGCCTGTACCGGAACGGGCAGGGCGGTTTGAAAAGTGAATTGGAGTTGTTGGCTGGATGGGCCAAGCTGGGGCTGTTGTTGCTGCTGTGGTTGTTGGGTGGTATGCGAATGGGGGTGCGGGTGTGGATGCGGGTGCGGGTGTGAGTGCGAGCTCGGACCGGGCGCAGAGTCGGGCGTATCAGAGGGCGAGGTAAAGGACGTCGCGAGCGTTGGATTCCATGTGATGCTGCCCGACGTCGACGCTGCCGTAGACAGTGAGCAAGCTGGCAATCCAGCCGAGTACGACGTACCTTTGTCGGAGAGTTTCTTGGGTCTCGTCCGTCCCTCGAGCTTCCGCCTCGCCCGCCCGACGGTGTTCTTGTACCAATTGTATATTTGCTGAGGGAGGGTCAGCTTACAGAGACTAGGATACGCTCGAACTCACCTCGCGGAATCGCGGTTCGGCTTCGTCGACCTCTTGGAGATCTGGTGGGAGACCGAATCGGACGAGAAACTCGCTCGCGCGGTCCAGTGCAAATTTCTTGGCGTCGCCCCTCACATGTCCTCTCGTCCGTGTCTCAAACCCGCTGATGTGACTCCGTAGAAAGACGAGCTGTTCTTCCGTGTAAGCCTTGGGTAACCTGGGTTTGCTCACCCTGGGATCTCCTACCATCGTCTGGATCATTTCAAAGGCAGCCCAACTTGTCACCTCAGCCACACAGATCCCTTCTCATTCCCGGAAACTTCCGAAAGATCGGATTCCATTATGTCTACAATATGAAACCAACGTGTAATCTAAATCACTCCTCCAGAGGCTTGCGGCATACGACCAAATACATCGGCGTAAAGAGCTGTCGAACTCAGTAGTCAGTCATGCCTTTGCGCACACCAGACCACCTTCTTACCTTGGTCTGTCCACCCTTGACAAGTGCGTCGCCCGCGATCTTGAGCGTCTCGCAAACCTCCCACGTACCCTTGGGTACAAGGCCAAGCATCTCAAGGAAACGAAGTCCCGTATGCGTCACAATTTTTCCACTCCAGCTCGTACGCCACACCATGACGAGATCCCACGGCGTCTGGGCTTTGCGGAGGTCGCCTTCGAGCGGGTAATACCATGGAACCTCGTCCGGTCGATCAGCAAGATCCTCCTCGTGCTCAACCTTGAACCCCACAGCGGACAGTGCTTGGCGTGCATCCCGTAACGGACGCATCTCGGGAATGCCATTGCCGATTTCTAGGAGGTGTGCAAGCTCCTTGTGCGAAGGGATCGACGGATCCCAAGCATCGGTCATACACCACTCGTAGACACCAAACTGCGCGGATGAGCTTGCGTCGCAAACAAGGATTACAAAACACTCACGACGCCTCCGGGCTTGAGGACCTTTTTAATCTCGCCATAAATACCCTTCCACGAAGGTGCATGGCAAGTAGCCTCAATGGCATACACTGGACTCCACCTTAGCACCCTACCCATGGAATCGAATAAAAAATAAACACACCAGCATCAAACGAATTCTCCCCAAATTGCTCTGCCAATTTCATAAAGTCACCCTTGACATACGTGACCTGTTTCTCGAGGCCAGCGCGCTTCGTATACCGCCTCGCTCGCTGAACCTGGAACTCGTTGTTGTTGACACCAACGATATTTGCGTCGGAAAAGGTGGCAATCTCGCGTGCGGGGCCACCGACACCACACCCGACGTCAAGCACGCGCATACCAGGCCGCAACTGCATCTTCGCAGCGAGATAGTGCTCGTGACGAGCGAGCGATTGATAGAAGCCTTCCCCCTTGTAGAAGCGGGAAAAGTGGAAGGACGAACCCCAAGCATACTCGTACACTTGAGTCGCGCCGTCATAGTAACCTACAGGAAGGAAATGCGGGGTCAGCACGGGGTGGGTAGAACCAGCAAGAAAAAGAACGAACCATTGACGACGTCCGTGTAGCTGCCGAGACGATTTTGGTTGTTGGTCTCGCTCTCCTGGTTGGGGTCCGTGTCCCAAAACTTGGTGTAGTTGTCGATACGCTGTCCGACACGTCCGTCGGGATGCTCGGTAGTCACCATATTCTTGGGACGCTCGCTATGTTAGTCAAGTCATTGTGCGAATCAACAAATAAAAGAACTTACGGGTGAAGAGAGATTGACGAACAAGGAGAGAGGATGTTTGAACAAACTGGTCAACCCGCTTTTTTTAAATGGGCGCACGCAGAAATCAGGTCATGTTTCGCTACGGTCAAGTACCCACGTTACTGCGGCACATACCAAAACCGGAAATAGGTCACGTGAGTCGGACCTGGGTGCAATTCCATGCGCAGGGTCGATTGGTCGACCGATCGACCTATCGACCTATCTTGAAAGTCCGACAGTGAATGTGACGCGTATTAGCACTCAAATTTACACTCCGCTCGCGTTTTCTGAGGCCACAGGTGGTGTGCTGAGCAGCAACCCCTTGGGTGGTCATTTCCACATCTAGAAATCCACCCCTTGCCGAGCTTTGGCCCGCCTGTGGCAAGCCAACCCCTGCGCATGACCAATCTGCTGACTGGCCCACCTCAGGCAGCACTATTTTCAAACTCTGAGGGTCATCTAGACCAATTTTCTTTGTAGGTTTTACAGCAGTTTCCAAAAGTATGTGGAAAACAGATTTTCGAAAGTCGCATGTTGGAGACAGCCAGGCAAGGACCCTGGAAGTAGCTGACCATGTAGCCTGTAGCTTAATAAGTGCAGTTGGTTTTCCTTGCCACTGTTAAGACCGTGCCGACAATCTCTGGGTGTAACTCCAGAACTCTGAAGTTCGTAGGGGATAAAGATGTTGGCTTCTGTTAAAGTCTGGAGGTCCGAAGGTCCGGAGTTCAGCGGAGCAAGTCTGGTGCTGTAGGTACCGGAGCTCAGCTGTTACCAAAGGGCGAGAACAACTATGTATTTACCTGTAGGTACCAGAGCTGTAGTACATTAGTCTTGGAGTGGCTAATGTAGAGTAAGTGACATATCTCAGCTGTTGCCAAAGGGTGAGAACAACTGAGGTGTTTGGGAAAGAAAAGAAGCTATATATACTATGTGGTGAAGGCACACTCGTACCTCAATAACTGTCAGGGAGGTAGTACGAAGGGAAAAGTATGGTAATGATCGCAGGAGCCATTGCTGAGTGGTGACTCCATACTGTAAGAAAGGGTGCCGCTCTGGAGTTGTAAGTCCTAACTCCGGAGTGGGTCATACGTCTATATGGTCCCTTCGGAGGACTGGACCACCAGAACTCCTTCCGGAGTAAGTAGTACAGTGGCTCAAAAAACTGTCCGCATGTTTGGTCATTTTTCACTAAATGTGTTATTCCCCAATAACTCCTAATCCTTACCCTTACATATAGGTGTATGAAATAAAGCACTGA